>PVKP010011085.1:35697-62673 GCA_004027715.1 Plecturocebus donacophilus
TGTTTGTTGGCCTCATATATGTCTTCTTTTGAAAAGTGTGTGTTCATATCCTTTGCCCACTTTTGAATGGGGTTGTTTGTTTTTTTCTTGTATATCTGTTTTAGTTCTTTGTAGATTCTGGATATTAGCCCTTTGTCAGATGTGTAGATTGCAAAAATTTTTTCCCATTCTGTTGGTTGCTGATTCGC
Organism: Plecturocebus donacophilus; assembly: GCA_004027715.1. Lineage (NCBI taxonomy): Eukaryota > Metazoa > Chordata > Mammalia > Primates > Pitheciidae > Plecturocebus > Plecturocebus donacophilus. Next base: position 35,886 of record PVKP010011085.1, read on the forward strand.
TCTAATGGTTTATTTTGCTGTACAGAAGCTCTGGGTTTAATTAGATCCCATTTGTCTGTTTTTGGCTTTTATTACCATTGCTTTTGGGGTTTTAATCATGAAGTCCTTGCCTATGCCTATGTCCTGGATGGTTTTGACTACGTTTTCTTCTAGTGTTTTTATGGTGTTAGGTTTTATGTTTAAATCTTTGATCCATCTGGAGTTAATTTTAGTGTAAAGTCACAGGTAGGGGTCCAATTTCTGCTTTCTGCATACTGCTAGCCAGCTTTCCCAACACCATTTATTAAACATGGAGTCCTTTCCCCATTGCTTGTTTTTGCCAGGTTTGTCAAAAATCAGATGGTGGTAGATAAGTTGTGTTTCTTCTGGGGTCTCTGTTCTGTTCCATTGGTCTATGTCTCTGTTATGGTACCAGTACCATGCTGTTTTGATTACTGTAGCCTTGTAGTATAGTTTGAACTCTGGCAGTATGATGCCTCCAGCTTTGTTTCATTATACTATGTTTCTACTCACATTTGTTTGAAAACTTAATATGTATTTTTTTTTGAGAAGGAAAACACAACTGTGTGCCTATTCAAAATAAACTAAAACTCAAGATAGTAACAGAAAACAACTTATATCCCAAATGGATTCATATAGGAGAGGAGAAAGAAGAGTCAGGAAACAAATAATATACTTACTAACATTGGATGATAAAACTTCAATTTTCAGTTAAACATCTTGTACTCCTGCTTTCATTTTAGCAAATTGAATCCCATTCCTATTTCTAGAGCTTATTTTAACCCCTTCTCTCTAAGAAGTCTTAATTACTACTCTTGTCTCTAAACTTCAACTGCTCAATTATTATTTGTTATCACTTAATTGATCCTTATTATATACTGTGCTGGACCAGTTACATTTTTAGCCGTGTTATTTTTCTTTAAAATATTTTACTACATTCCTAGGAACCTTGTCATGGCCAGGAAATATTATTCAACATATTTTTACTTATAATGTATCAAACTCATGTTACCATTTTATTGATTATTTAGCAAATACTTGTCAATATCTTTGTAAACATGACTTCTTAGCTGCTACAGATTAAATATACTCATTAACTTATTTAGTCCTTGTAAAACTCATATAAACTTACTATTATCTTCATTTTATAAATTAGATAATGAGGCACAGAGAATAGGTTAGAGGAAGTCACAGAGAGTGTACTGGCTCCAGACCTAACGTCTTCCATCTACCAAATGCTGTCTCTCGTTTATTGAAGCCAGCTCAGCACTGTAGGAAAAGGAAACTAACAAGGTACTCCAAGAATCTAAAGCATTTTCTTCAGTGTTGACTTTTTAACCATAGCAAAATTTTCTTTACTTCAGAAGCTATGGCACATAAAATCTGTTGAATACTGAATTTGTATTTTCTTCACAAGACTATTTAAATTACATCACCAAAATTTGGGCCTGAATTTTTGCAACTAGTGTTGAACTGCTCTCCACTAATTAGGCTATTTGCAAATTATTCCATCTAGCACTTCAATATATTTACATTATCTCTAAAAAATGTTCTACAACCTTTCGGGTATAACTGGAGACACAATTTTAACTAAGTATTTTACTGTCCCTTAGAAACAGAATTTGGGTTCCATAGCTTGTGGAGACAGAGAAATTGCTGCCAGATATATTACACAGGTTTTTTCGATGGAAGTTGAGTGTACTGTTAAATATCTGAGAACTAGAAATTGACTGGCACTGATGAAAATTCGCTTACTGATTCTGATGAAGTCATTGCACCTCTTTAAACAGGCTTTGCTCTTCTTAGCTGCCATGTATTAAATGTGTTCAGGTAATACACTGTGCTTCTGAAAATAGCCATCTCAGGACTGTGCCTTTTATTTCCAACTAGGGCTTCTAGTCAAAACATATGGAAATGCAAATACATATTTAAATCACCTGTGATATCAAAAAAAAAAACATGATTACCACTTATTTAATGTCTTCTTTTCATCAACAAATTAAGCTGTTTCACTAATTAAAGCAAAAGGAAAAATAAGGTACTGTTATAGATTCCACATTTGCATAATTGACAAATTATGTATATAAAATGCTGAAAGACTTGCCCAAGCTAATACAACTTTAGATATTTTATACGTATTATTAAATCACTTTCTCAAATTTTGGACTAATTTACACTCCCCACAATAGCATATAAGGGTTCCAATTTTCTGCACCCATACCAACATGGTTATTATTTTTCTGTATTTACCAGATTCAATGACATCTCAATATTTTACTTTGCCTTTATTTGATTATTGAGATAGTTGAATGTTTTTTATATGTTTATTGGCATTTGAATTTCTTTTGGGAAGAATTATTTCTTTATGCTATTAGCTTATATTTTCTCTATTGTGTTGTGTATATTTTTATTAATTTATAAGATCTCTGTCTCTATATATCCAAAAAGAAAATGGTATTATATATAATTCTTTTTTTATATAACCATTCTTTTTCCTTCCTTCCTTCTTTCCTTCCTTCCTTCCTTTCCTTTTTCCTTCCTTCCTTTCTTCCCGCTCCTTCCTTCCCTCCCTTCCTTCCTTCCTTCCTTCCTTCTTTCCTTCCTTTTTTCCTTCCTTCCTTCACTTTTTCCTTCCTTCCTTTCTTCCCTTTTTCCTCCCTCCTTCCCTCCCTCCCTCCTTCCCTCTCTTCCTTCCTTCCTTCCCTCCCTCCTTCCCTCCCTTTTTCTTTTCCTCCTTTTTTTTTTAAGAGATGGGTTCTTACTCTTTTGCCCAGGCTGGAGTGCAGTGGCACAATCACAGTTCACCGCAGCCTCAACCTCCTAGGCCCAAGCAATCCTCCTACCTTAGCTTCCCAAATAGCTGGGACCACAGGCATAAGCCACCATGTCCAGCTATTTTTTTTAATTAGTTTTGTAGAGATGGGGTCTCTCTGTGTTGCCCTGGTTGATCTCAAACTCCTGGGCTCAAACAGTCCTCCGCCTGCAGCCTCCCAAAGTGCTGGGCTAATAGGCATGGGCTGCCATACCCAGCCTATATGTTTCTTTTTTATATTTTTCTTTTTTATGTTTTTGACATGTAGAAGTTGAATTTTTAAGTGGTTGTACCTATTAGTCTTTTCCTTTTTAATGGTTTCTGCCTTCAATATTATTTTTAGGAGAGCCTTCCCTACTACCCCAAGTATTAATAAATATGAATATTATTTCTAATTATTTTTACTTTCTAACTTTAACCTGGCTAAAATGTATATTCTTACAAAGTATAAGGTAAAGATTGAAATGTTTTTGTTACTTGAAACAACTCTCTAATTCTAATAAAATTTGTTAAATAATCTACACTTTGCCAACAAATTTAATATTCCAATTTTATCACATACTTCTGATATAATTGAGTCTCTTTCTGAACTTTCATTTCTTTTCATTATTCTTTCTTTTATTCTGACACTAGTACTACTTTTAGGGATTTTTATTTGGCTACATTAAAATTATATATTATTTTGAAAAAAAATCACTGTAACCTACTTTATATTTTTATTATAGATATAATAAAACACTGGCAGTTTTCTAATAACACAAAATAGAGACTTTTTATTAATCTTATTTTATTAGTTTTGAAAGTTATAATGCTTTGAATAATGAGAAGCTCAGCAACAAAACTTGGGTTCATCTCCAGTGACTCTAGCAGGCTTTCAGGTACTCATTTTATATAGTATCCCTATCCTCAACTTTATCATTTTCTCCCTCCATTGCCTAATTTGATTATCTTTGAAAATCTTTTACATTGTGTTGACAGCTGCTAACTACTTTACATCCCATTTTGAAATAACATGAATGGATGGATACTGGGCTTAATACCTAGGTGATGGGTTGATCTGTGCAACAGGATTTCACAGTGGGGAGGGTGTAGGGTTTGAGAGAAAGAGAGACACCAATGATAGTGATAAGATTCTGGCCTGAGCTAGAAATGTTACCATCATCTGATAGGGGCAAGTCTATGGGAGGTGCAAGTTTGGAGGGGAAAGATTTGAAACACCAAGTGGAGATGTCATCTGTGTACTTAAATATGTGTATCTGGCATTCGAAGTGGAGATCTGAAATACAGATATCATTATGAGAGTTTTCAGTGTATAGACAGTCCTTAAAACTATGAGGCTGATGCAATCACTGAGGACTCTCTACCCCAATCATCAAGTCTCCATGGTCAGTCAACCTTGCTGCCCCTAATTCAAGAGGATCTCTCTCACACTTTGTCCTCCATGAAACAGGCATTATGGAAGATGCTCCTAGGCAAAGGAGGGAGATGCCGCATGTCTTTATCAGTCCACTTTCTGTTGGTACAGGTTTGTGGATGTGGAAATTTTACTGAGTATGAAATAGCAGACCCACCTTGTTTGAGAGCCAATGATTTTCTGCAATTAAAGCTGCAGCTCTCTCAATTGTTTAATGCTCTTTCAATCTCTTTCCATTCACTGAATTCTATGAGCTAGTTATCAAAGCCAGAAATGTTTCAGAGTCATGGCTTTGGAGGGTAGAACCCTTTCTGTGAATGTCTGTGTCACAGAAAAAGGCTCTTTGTTCTTCAGTACTCCAGCCATCAGTTTAATGGTTTCTATCTTGGCCATTTTTTCCACCTTGGTTTCTGATTCTAGACAAGTTAAAACACTAGGCTTTAGAGGAGGAGCATGACTAATCTTATCCCAGAAGAAGACATTTGCAATATATATTACAGGAAAAGAGTTAATTTCCTTAACTTATATACAGAGTACTGCAAAGAATCAGAACAGAGACTACGCAGCAAAAGAAACAAAAGAAAAGAAGGTCAGTGTCATGTGTAATAAATGCAATGGGAAGTCATGTCACCTGTCAAACTGACAAGTGGGGAGGGAGATCAAGGTACAGGAAGACTGTGAACAAGATATAGGTAATGTACGACTAGCATAACCTCTTTGGAGGGAATATGAAAAATGAAAATATTCATGCCATGTACTCTAGAATTTCCTCTCTTAGATATCTAAACACTTAAGTACAAAGATAACTATTGCAAGAATTTTTAGCATTCATCATAATAGAAAAAATAGCAAACAACCGAAATACATATAAATAAGGAAAAAGCTTGCAAAATATACTGTATTCATTTGATATATTATACAACAGTTAAAAGAAATGAACTATTTCCACATGTATCAATATAAATGGATTCAAAGATATTACTGACTGAAAAAAGCAAGTTGCAGTAATACATGTATAAAATAATATTACATGTCAAATGCATGTTTTCCTAATCACACACAATTCCATCTGTTTTGTTCAGTGCAAAGTTTGTGTGTTAAAAATCATGTTTAAAAGTCTAAAATTATATCCACAAAACTCATTAACAGTAGTTACAGGGAATGGGCAAGGAAACTAGAATTTGGATAGTAGTCAAATGATTTCAGTTTTGTAGATATACTTTAAATTTTTAAAGAAAGAGTAATGACTTATGTGTGCTCATGAAATTTAAAACTAAAAAGAGAATTGCTGAGGTAAATTAATATAGTAGAAAAGAAAAAATGAACACAAAAAGCCATTTGAAATGAAAATCCAACAGCATGAGCTGAGGTGGGTGAGAAACAAGAGGCCAAATGAAGGGCAGCTAAGGTCCCAGCCTGGGTGGTGAGTGGTGCAGGTCCACAACACAGAGCTCAGTGGGCGGAGCCAGTTTGGCAAGGGAGCTTTCAGGAATGATGGATTTAAAGTAATAGAGAAAAAGTGCAGTAGAGTGAAAGTGAGGGAGGAAGACACTGGAGATATAAATTAAATTGTGGAGTTATCAGGAGGAGATAGGCCAAAACTATGAGAATGGATGAACCACCCAAAAGAGAATTAAAAGCAAACAAACCAAAACACAGAAGCCTAGATATTTAGAAACTCTGCTTTGCTTTGGCCTTATCTATACATTTATAAGGTAAAAATGAATTCTTATTATGTACCTGACTTGCAAAGAATAGCCACTTAATTACAGGTATCCAACATGACAACAAGAGTATTGGAAGAATAGGGCAAAACATATCAACAGTGGTTATCTCAAGTGGAGGTAGTTTTGCTGTGGTAGGCTGTGTAGTATACGTGTCAAGGTAACAGACTTTGCTTCATCCTTTGAAGGTGGCATTGGATAAATCGAGGCACTGCATGCCCTTCTCACATAGTGCTCATTAAACCATACGTTGTTTGCTTTCACTGGATATATTGTATACTTCTACAAATTTCTTTTAAAGTCAGGATGGCACCATTGTTAAAAATATTCCAGATTAATTGATTGACTAAAATACTCTATCACCACAGAGGATTACTAAATCACCATACAGTAAAACAATACATATGCTCCCCATTACGGGGCATGACTGAACTGGGGTTTGAAAACCACTTGTCTGTCAAGAACATTTTTTCCAAAGTGTTTTTTAAACTTCCTGGAATTAAGTGACCACTTCATCACTTACAGCATCACAGCCTTGAATTATAAATGTGTATAAAAACTTGAATAGGGGCCTGACACTGTGGCTCACGCCTGCAATCCCATCACCTTGAGAGGCCGAGGCGGGCGGATCACCTGAGGTCATGAGTTCAAGACCAGCCTGGCCAACATGATGAAATCCTGTCTCTACTAAAAATACAAAAATTAGCCTAGTGTGGTGGCTAGGTGTAGTAACTGCAATCCCAGCTACTCAGAAGACTGAGGCAGGAGAATCACTTGAACTTGAGATGTGGAGGTTGCAGTCAGCCAAAATTGTGCCATTGCACTCCAGCCTGGGTGAAAGAGTGAGACTAGTTCTCAAAAAATAAAGTAAAATGAAAACTTGGATAATGGACAAAAATGTGGGCAGCTGCTTGTTCTGAATTTTATTTAAGAGTCAACTTAAACTCATCCCTATATTACTTTGGCACTTGATCTGTCCATCAAGGAGGACAGGTATTTGCTTCTAAATGGGTAGACTTCTAGGATGAACATTAAAGCAAATGTGGAGCTGAAGTTGAGCCTACAGGAGAGGATGCAGCAGTCTGGATGTGACACTTTGCAGGGACAGTAGGATGCATGACTTGTTATGAGGACCAGCGGAGATGTCATGAAGGAAATGACAGGTAAAGAAGGTAAACACTAGAGGGCTAACACTAAGTGTAAAGTTCTCTGGGGGTAATAGAGCAAAAACAAGTCATTTTGGCTGTCTGCTCTACATCGCCCACTCACATCATATACTGTCTCATTAATCCATTTTGGTATCGTAATTCTTGGAATGAAACACAATTAGAGCAAAGATGGTTCCATTAAATCATAGGTGAGTAAAAGCCTTCAGACTGTTGGATAAAATTTTGAAATAATGAGCCTTCCTCCACATGTATATATGTGTATGTTTGGGGGACTTATAAAAATAATCTCTTCATTCTGTTTTACATTTTAAAAATAAAATGGAGAATCACTACATCACAAACTCACAGTACTATGGAAACTTCTAGCAATGCCCAGTGTCTTTCATGGATGACTTCATCATGGGGAAAAGGGGTGAGGTTAAATTATTCACTTTAGAAATATAGTGTTCAATATTAATTCCACCAAAATAGAACGAGAACATAGTCAATACTTGTGTGAATTAAGAAATTTGCTTTTATACTTTGATAAAATGAAAATGAAAGTTGTTTCTCGGTTTTAAAATATCAAAGACTCATGTGAGAGAGATTAAGAGGGCTGGTTTGTCTCTTTCTGTGTTAGTATCTGCATGTAATGGTTATTCTCATTTATTCCAGAGGGATTTCAGCTTTTCAGTTCTTCAGACTTTATCTTCTTACCTTCTAATACTGCTATTTTGTAAGAGAAAGGAAAAGCTCATAGGAGCCTTCCTAGAAGAGATAATTGTACAGGGTTCCCTGGTCTCCCTCTTCAGCAGGTAATGGTTAATTAGTTTGTGCACTTGCAGTTTGGGGCCTCCTGAGGAGAGAAATTAAATTTCTTCCTTTTAGCCTAGAAGAGCATAGATATTTTGGGAATATTTTTATCTTATTTAGACTTCAGGGTAATGCTTTGAGCCTCTTGAGAGAAATGGAATGAGAACAGCCTAAGCTCAGAGAACGATAGGTCATTTGCTGAGTGTGCCAGTCATATAGTAACAGGAAGTACCCGAAGTGTGGTGCCTTATTTAATTGTGCCTGCTGACTTTAACACGGCACTCTAGATATAGTTACATTTTTACATCCTTGTTCATTTGAGTGAAAAAGAGAGGCAGTGTGCTGTAGTCGAGAGAACACCCATTTCTGAGTTCCAAACACAGTTCTACCACTCATTAAATGCACAGCCTTAGAATAGGTACCTACATTCCAAGTCTCATTGTTCTCGTATGAAAAACAAGGATATTACTACGTGCTTTAAGGATAATTAGAAATACTGTGTTTTCAACATTGAATATACTATAGGCCACATAGTTAATTTTCAGTAAGTGATAGAATTTCATTGTTATTGTTATTGAAATTTACCTAATTTATCTGTCCCTTAGGTGTTTCCTCCATAATATAAAAATAAACAGGCTATTTTTTGTAGAAAAGCCTAATACCCTTAAATAATAAAGCATGCATTATGACCACATTAGTGCCCACAGCAGTCGAATAATTTTAAATGAAACAGATTTATTACAAGGTTTTCTTGGGGAGGCCTCAATGTAGTGATTTGTAAAATAGGAATGGCATAGATAACAGAGTGTGAATTAAATGGCATAAGTAGAAATGTTTTGCAAATTATAGAAGATTTTACAAATGTGGAATTGGTTCTGGAAAGCACTTTAGAGCTCATCTAAATCCTTTATGTTAAGGATGAGAAAAGTGAGAATTAGAGAACTGATGACTTATCCAAGGGCATGCAATTAGTGAATGGCAGAGCAAAAGCCCAGATTTAGTGGCTGTTCCAGAGTGGCTATTCCATCTACTGTGGTTGCTTAATGTGTATCCATTGTCATGTTTTAATGGGCCATTTGGTATCCTTCTAGTTCTCTAATACTCCATTGCTATAGCTACCATTCAGGGGCAGAATGTGTAAAATCAGAATGAAATAGTGCTGCCAACTGACACTCAAGAGGGCCTGATTCTGTGTTAGAGAAATGAGGGAGATTTGGGATTCCCATATCTTGCCACATCACCTGTTTCCCCTGAACTAGCTCCAGTTTGCAAAGCCCTACATGTTGACTGATACATGAATTAGAGGTATTTTGAAGCTAAAGCTCTAGGATTTTGTCGTTTTATTCAGAAGAAAAAACTGATCCCAAACCTAGGCAGCCATTCTGTAGATATAGTTATAGATATAGATTTGTGCTACTGGAAAACATGTAAAAATAACTCTCCAATAATACCATCTTTGAATTAAAGGAACAACTCTGCTTCTCCCAAAATAGTTAGCAACTTAAATCTCATCAGATTTCTTGATATTATATCAGTGAGTAAGGAGTCATGAGAAGGCAAGATAGACCTGCTTACCCAGAACTGCCTTCACAAACTAAAGAAATGGAAACTCACTTGACCACATACTTACCAATCTGAGGACAGCTTTAGTATTTAGTTAATCTTTATGTTTGTTCCTGGAAGCTAGTACAGAATTCATATGTGTTTGTCGGACTAAAGAATTCTAACAGATATTATGTGGATCTAGACTGAAAGGTGGAACCACATTTCTTCTGTTATTGAAAAACTGAAGCAAGACTGAAATAGCCAGAGAAATCAGAAATTGTAAGCCACGTTTATGATCAAGCCCTCTATTCTGATTTTGTGTTTTTGTGTGAGTGATAAGTACACATGCAGGCACTATATCTAGTATATATTCATTTACATATACATATTGCATAATATAGAATATATTTGTTTTAATATCAAAAGGTAGTTTTTAAGATAAACTATTAATTTGTCAAAAAACAGTGAGATCATTGATAAGAGTGACAAAAGGATTCAATATGAATTGCCTCAGATATCAGGTATTGTGCAGAATTTAAGTTTTGTCACTGTAGAGAAGTGCTTACAAAATGGAAAGAGAAAATTCTCTTAAAAAAAACCTTAAAAGGAATATTTGGAAAATATTTATATTATAAGCTCAAATATAGACTCAAATATAATTAACTTAGTTGACCCTGAAGAACTGGAATAAACTGGTTTTCTCTAACATATTCTCACGTGATGTGTCTAGTATCAGTGGCTTGTAGAATAGGGCTTTCTTTATTAAATCTAGGTGTTTATTACATATATAATAGGGCTCTTCGCAACAGTACCTGAAATGGCTTTAATTATTTCATTTTTATTGGCTTCATATTATAATTGCTTAAGGCAATTATAATATGCTCACAGGTAAACTCTGTCATAAAGGTGGGTTAATTAAAATGTGGTAGAAAAGGACATACATTCTATTATCTTTACCTTTTAGACTATCTGGTACCATAGAATATCACAGAATCATAGACTTCCAGAAATTTGTAAAATATTAGATATAGAGAAATAATGTGGTCCAAACCTTTTTCTGTACAAATGAGAAGAATGAGGCTCAGAGAGTGGTTGCTAAAGGGGAGCTAACAGCCAATAGTATTAGGGCTCCTGGGTTGACAATCCTCACTGCTACACTAAGCTGTTTTTCTCTGCATTTGCTTTCAATAGTGGCTATTAGCTACAAAATACACAGTTCCCTCTGATTCAGAAATTACTAAAACTAATAATATTTTATGATGAACAGGATTTCATTATTTTTTATTATATTTTGTGTGATTTTTTTAGAGTGTGGAGTATAAGTCATAATAGAAGATAAAATAATCAAAGAAGTGAAAAATAATGAGATTCTACTTTATGAAGATACAAATCTAAAACCAGACATATCACATTTCTGGTTTTGGTTTCCAATGATATTATCAAAATCTCTATCTGCACATCACATTTAAGAGCCCATTACAAGCTCTGATATAGATTAGGCTTCCCACTGCATAGGTGGCAAAGGACAGACAGCTTTTCATGATGCATATGTTGGAGAAAGCTGTGATTTTTGTGGGTGTTTTCTTCCCATATGTCATAAGAATATCCTCAAATTAAACATTTTTGTTGCGTGTCACAAAACTATGTGTCAGTTTGTGGTGGAACATTTCATTTTACATCTTAAACATTCCTAACTTTAGATAAACACAAACTAAAATCAGATTCTTTATCACAACGTAAACTGTTTTACTGCCAAAACTGTTATTGCTTCAGGATTGAACAATTCTCATGCATTGCAAACTGGACACATTTTTTTTTTCTTTTTTTGCATTTCTGACAGATTATTTTTGTGGAAAGTTGGTTGTATCCAGAGTATTTAACACTTGGTTGTTGATCATTAATTGTAGATATGGAAATTATAATGGAAAAAGATAGCAATAAGCAAAAATGAAACATTTATCTCATTTTCATATATACTGGAGTGGAAATGTGTCTCCCACATACTACATGCCTTTGTAGGCACTTGGTATTATACCTCACCAATCTACGTTTTATATTACTTGATGCATTATTTATTTCTTTTCTGTTGGAGACAGCCAATTCAGCATAATAAAAATCCCTGAAAAGAGGAAAATTTTAGAGGTGTAATCAAGAGTAAAATGATCTTTAGAACAAAAGGAGGACAAAATTCAGCAAAAATCTAAGCTGTAACCACAATGGTAACATCCCACAATCAGTTACCACCCCTCTTTTACAGCTCCAGGGCCACCATGTTATTGAGAAAGGCCAGTAGCCCAGCAAAATATTAAGGTTTTGTTTTTGTAGCCTTTTCCAATGTTTAGTCACTATTTATTGGCTAACAAATTTATTGAGATATAATTCTTATACCACAAAATTCACCAATTTGAAGGTTATGATTCAGTGGTTTATAATCTGTTCACCGAGTTATACAACCATCACCACAATCAAATTTAGACAATTTTCATCACCTCAGAAAGAAACCTATACCCTTTTGCTATCATTCCCCAATCCTCCCTACCCACTCCTTTTCCCTGCAGCTGTAAACAACAACTAATCTGTTTTCTGTGTGTAGTATTCCCTTTGCTGGATATCTCATATCATGGAATTATGTAATGTGTGATCTTTTATGACTAGTTTCTTTCACTTACTATGTTTCTAAGGTTCATCCAGGTTGGGACATCTATCAGTACTTCATGCCTTTTCATGGCTGAAAACATGGCTGAATAACATTCTATGGTATGGATATACCATATTTTGTTGGTACATTCATTAGTTGAAGGACAGTTTGGATTTCTCCCCCTGTTTGGATTTATCAACACCCATTTACATAGTTTTGTACAAATACATTTTTTTTTATTTTTAATTGTTTTTAGTGTAAACATATAGTGGTAGAATTGCTGGATTGCTTAGCCAGTTTAGATTTTAAAATAAAATTTATTATTAAATTGAATTAGATTCTTATATTGTCAGAGTGTTGTCTTGACTGCTGTAATGTACAACGAGATCCTTCTTTAGAGTTGATTCTCAGGTCATAGACAAGGTCACATTCCCTCTTTGCCTCAATTCTAGATTAAATGATTCCAATTCTCCAGATATTTCAGATTTTTAAAAGCTATTGCTCTTGTCATTTATTTTAGCCCAAAACTGCACTAATATCTCCATTATATGTTTTTACACTTCTGATAAACCTTCCACTGTTAGAATTATGGTGTCCATTTATTGACCATTTTACAATCATGTGAGGTAAATATTATTATCCCATTATTACAGGTGAGGGAACTTCAGTTCAAAGAAATTAAGTGACTCATTCAAGGCCTACAGCTAAATGCGTGGCAGAAATGTATTAGAAAAAGGCCATATGTCTCAGAAACCTGAGTTCTTCTCACATACCAGGCAATTTCATATTAAAAGTGCTTGACTAGTGACACCAAATAAAATAATTTATCCACAACTCTATGTGATTGCTTCAACCTTTCATGTCAACATAGAAACACTCAGCAGTGAACATGAAAAGCTTAAGCATAAGATCTCAAATATCTATAAATAATTGAATACCTAATACTATACATTAAATAGCATAAAATGATGACTTTCAAAGTTCTTTTATCACAATCCAAAATAAGAAATATGTTTCATATCAAAACCCAGAACACTACTTATAAACAAAAGTTTCAATCATGGATGTGTATTCCATGCAGATTTCAGGACCTATAGATCTCTAACCACAATTTTTAAAAACACTGACATAGAGTATCTGAGGCAAACTATATTTTAAATTCCAGACTGACCTGAAAGTTACTGTGAAAATAGCTAGGAACTATGAGAATCCTTTCCATTGCCATAAGAGCACGAAGCTGCTGAGTAAAAAATAGCAGGCAAATTGGAGAAACAGCAGTGTACAGAGGGCTACAGCTATGATTTTTCAGAGCTAAATGAGCTCCCAGCAAAGAGAGCATATAGAGAGACAGAGAGCTGCAGTGCCACACAATTGAACAGTTCCGGAGTACTCAATACCTCATTGTGGGCAATTTGTAGAACATATTCAGGGGAATTAAAACCACTTTAGAAATATGGCTGAGATTCTATTTTCAAATGACTGCAGAGTTAGAGACAAAGAATTGCAGAATTCTTTGAAATTTATGATACAGGCCTTGATATAAGAAAATAGCTTTCTAGTGTATCAGTGTAGGACTGCAACAAGCAGAGAGTAGAGCAATAGTTAAGAATAAAAGCATAATACTAATACTAGTCTTGATAAGCTGCTAGCCACATTTTTTACAAGATTTCCATTATTTTTAGGAAGAGTGGATTAAATATTTTGGCCTAATGATATATATGTTACCTGTGATTTGTTATGACTCAAATAGTATTTATAATTTTATTAGAATTCTCAGCCCATAGTAATCATTTGCTCATCCCAGTCTTTCTATTGCCTTCACAAAATCCTAAGTTAAAAAAAAATCAATGTATTTTTAGAGATGGCTATTTTAGGTGGGATGGTCCCAAATGACAGTTTCCAAAAACTAGGGCACTTGAGATCAGCAGATCAGCAACATCCCTTGTATAAGATTCAGATCAGCAACACCCCTTGTATATTTGTTTAGTGAGAATTATTCTTGCCTGACCCTGTACTATGTCCACATGAGTGAGGCCACCACCTTACTCAATAATGGCAGGATCAAATAAAATGGCACCATTGCCAGATCTCCTGCTTGGAGAGCTTTCTTAGCTTTCCTCCCAACAGGAAACACAGATTTTACCCAAGTGTAGTTTCCAGCATATAGGTCATCAGGATTTTAATAAAGAGGACTTTTCAAACATGTTTCTTATTAAGATAACCAATTCTAGTTCTTTGTCAGTATCAGGCAGATGTAATCTTTCATGTTATTTCTCAGCTTTCCTACCTCCACTTACAACGTTATATATATCAAAATTAGAGCCACAGAATGATGCAGTGGAAGGACCCAGGCCCAAGAGTCAGAAGACACAGATAAATGCCAACTCTATCTTCTTTACTATAGTCTTAGATTGTCTTCTATTAAAAAGTGGTATTAGGAAATTCAGCAATCTCTTTGAAAGCCTCAGTTTTCTCCTGTGTAAAACATGAAAAGCATTACTATCCTGGCATCCATCATGGGATTGTTGTGAGAGCTGAATGAAATAAAGGAGGTGGAAGTTCTGTGTAAGCTGAGCATTACTATATAAATGTAAACGTGAAGGGAACCTCATTAGGCAGCCTCTTCCTTTGCACTTGTGATCCTTACATGCTGGTCATCTAAATATTTCTACCCAGCATAATAACAAATTGTTAGAACTGCTTTCTTTGCCTGTTTCTTCACATCCAGCCAGTTGCCTCTATATGTGATTCTTAGCTCTTTGGCTTTCTGGCTCTCAAATCACATCTTCTTTCCCTTGAAGTTCAAATTGTCCTCATCGGGAGGTTTTACTATTGTGAAATGCAAGAGACTGTCATCACGTAGATGCAGGCAGCTGAGAAACACATAGCTGAGGAGTGAGATGTAAACATTTCTTCAAAATGAAGTCTTCAAAAGAAAAAGTTCTTTTTCAAATCACATAGAACAAAAACTACTGCAATTTTGAATAATTTAAAATTTCTATGGCTTAATTGAGTTATCACAATTAAAACAACACAATGAGAAACATTCTATAGAAAAAAAATTGCCAGAAAAGAAATAATTAAAATAATTACTATGTCTAAGAAGAAATTTCCTGAATGGAATGTATTTTTATACTAAAAAATCTTAAATTATTATAATCTATAGTGATCATTTTCTTCATATTGCAAATACATAATAAGTATTATGTTCCTAAATTGATCATGGCCTCTTTGGATAAAGGAAAGGTAGCTCCCAAAGACAGGGAAACTTTAATATACTGATGCCAAGCGTGCCATGATAATTGTTCAGCTGTCCCCATGTTGTTATATTTGATTATAAAGCTCACCAAAGGTGGCAAGAATTTGCTCCACTGGAAGTGGGAACTTTCAGAGGATTTGGGAATTTGACTGCTTACAAAAGCAAGAGGCACTGTTGGTAACTGAGTATGAAATTGTGTATTTTGATACTGTCACCTTGTAAGGAATTTTACATAGATTACTGTAATTTTCATTCACTTGTGTTCTGGGGAAAGACTATGCACATTTGTACACCTGCAATACCACATCTAGTACCACACTGGGTATAGCAACAATGCTTCAGAGCAGAGAAATAAAGGCCCAAAAAGGAAATCTAAAAGGAGTGTCCTCAGATGTCATAGATTTAGGGAGATAACTAGTCAAGGCCAAGTGTAAGCAGATTGGGGAATATCAGTGAGCATAAGGAGATACCAAAAAGAAAAGGCAGGAAGCCTACACAGGCAGAAAATGGAGACAGGTATGTTTGGTGCTTGGTATATGATGTCCACAAAGATAGATAGGAAGAGGAGTAGGGAAGCAAATAGAATGTAAATCTGGGAAAGTCATAGGCAAGGAAGAGTAAGCCTTTCAGGGCTACACCCTTTAAACAGGTTGTAACACCAGATTTAAGGGCAAATATATTCTCTGTCCTGCTGGTTACAGTCTTAAGAACTCACAAGAGTGTGTGAAGTAATAAGAGGATGCACACTACAGTGTGTACAGTGGAAAGAGAATACTAGTTCTTCTAGACGTCTTGTATTCAAGTCAAGTTTTCCTTCTTTTTGGCAAAGCACCTACTTCCCTACTCGCTCCACCCCAGTGCTTTGGCACTGGATGGCAATGTGGGATATATTGTCCCCAAAGCCTCTCAGTAGAGCAAAGAAAGAAGCACCAACATGTGTTATTTTCTACATCACTGGGGAAAAGTAATAATTGCTTCATTTATTGAGAATTCTTTTGGATATTTTTGCTGTGTAACAAGCTACCCCAAACTTGGTGGCTTCAAAAAAGAAAACTCTTCTTATTTCTTATGAGTTTGCAGATTCTGTTAGCACAGCTGGGTGATTTTTCTCTTCTGCATTGTGTTGGCTAAGGCTGCAGTTCTCTTGAGGGTTTGGCTGGTTTGGAGTGCCCATGGTGGCTGACCCACATGGTTGGTGATTGGTACTGATTGTCAGCTGAGGGCTCAGAGGGAATTGTCAACACGAGTGCCTTGTGTCTCCTCAGGGTGCCCATTGTAAGTGGTGTGGGTTTAACATGACTTGATGGCTGGGCTCAAAAAAGAAGTGTTCCCAGCATAAGAATGAAAGCTCAAGATATGTTAAGGCCCATCCTTGGAAGTTACACAGTGACATTCCTGCAATACTCTTTTAGTCAAGGCAAGTCTCAGGAGAGAGTTGCAAAGAATTTGAAGCCATCTTTATTTCACTCCATTTTTATTTTATTTTTCCAGGCACTCTGGTAGGTACTTTGTACATTTATCTTCTGTAAACCTCAGAACAAGGTTAACAGAGAAAGTTAAACATTATATATGCAGTTTGTCATTTAAGAAACTTGATGCTCAGAAATATTAATTTTTGGAGTTAATAAGTGAATTTGATGGAATTTAAGTATAACCCTATCTTCATAGCGCCAATAAGCCGTAGAGAAATATTACAAGGATAACAGGTTATACATTTATTAGGTCAACTGGATGGCTCTGTTGGCAGAGACTGTTGGTTGTATCCTCCCTTCCCCGTTCCTCTCACCTTAAAACCAAGATTTTTTTTAAAGCTTATAAGGCTAAGTTGATTAAATTGTTTCAAAATTTCATTGGTATAATTTTCTGTACTAGCTTGCTTTCCTCCTCCTAGTCCTTCCAGAGAAGGACTGCATGTTCACTGCTGAGTGTTTCTTGCCACTCAAAGAATTACAAAGGGAGATTAGAGCAAATCATATGCCTCCAAGTTTTTCAATTATGTCCAGTTCTGGCCTGATCAAATACACTTAATTGAAAGAAACCTATGGGGGAATGTGCTTAGCTGAATTGAAAGTAACTATTATCACAACTAAATTTAATCCAAATGAATTGTACTGTAAAATATGTATAGACATCCAACACTTTAATTCTCTGAAAAAATTACACCCTTAAACTCATTTGTTACAATTTTCTTTTAGTACTTGGTTTCAGATTCTGTTATTTAAGGCTATAGAAATTATGTGAAGAAAGGAGCATTCAATCAAAATTAGTTTTATCTATATAAACAGCTGGTTGAATGGGTTTCTTTTCTGCTTGTGTTTACTTTTCTACCAAATAGATCAATTGTGTGACTATGGCTTATGAAAAAGAGATATTGAAAATTTGGAACTGTTTGAAGTTTTGAAACTCATTTGTAAGTAAGGATTAAAAAGCTGGTGTGATCTAGTTTAACCACAGAAGAAAAGACTGGAGAAAACTTAAGGTGTTCTCACTTCTAGGAAGAACTTCTATGCTCTATTGAAAGAAAGATAAATACAAATTGTCTTCCAAGGACAGTTATGGGGTGGGTAGACTTCTTTACAGGTAATTTTGCCAAGAACTTTGACTTTGAAATAAGGATTTTGAAATAAGAACTTTAGACTTTGAAATAAGGATGTAGAGTCTTTTACCATAAGCTCCTTTTTAAAGGAGCTCCTTTTAAGCAATGAAGAGTCTCAGTTTGTAGCATTTAGGGGATGGATTCTACATGAAGGCATGGAGGTGGAATAGTTGACCTATAAAGGTCCTGTAGGTTATGATTTTATGAAATGCTTGGTATGTATCCCTGAGT
Source organism: Plecturocebus donacophilus (assembly GCA_004027715.1). NCBI lineage: Eukaryota > Metazoa > Chordata > Mammalia > Primates > Pitheciidae > Plecturocebus > Plecturocebus donacophilus. The sequence continues at coordinate 54,066 of PVKP010011085.1, forward strand.
TTATGATTGGAAATATGAACCCCCCAAAAAAGTTAATTAGCTTTAGCAAAGTTATTGACTGAATTAACAAGAAGAAAATAGATTATTTGAAGATGATTATTTTTCTTCTTACAGTTGGTAGGTTCTACCTGAAAAGGGACAAGGAAAAAAGAGACGAAAAGAAAGCCAAGATGATCTAACTGCATTGCAATGAGTCTTGCATTCTCGGAAATGTAATACTGTTGTTTTCCTTTTTTGCTGGGTCATAGTTCAGTATAAATATTCATCAAGCTTTGGCTTTTGGAGTCCTCTCCTGGGTCTTTTGTTTTATGCAAGAAGAATATGTAGTATTGTGGAGTAGGTTTTCTGGGTCACGACTTCTGGCTACCTGCAATTAGTCAGAACTCAATCATATGATGCCACCTTATTACTTAAAAACTTACTGCTAGTGCATATAACGTAGCTGTTTGCCCAGGAGAACTGTGTGAGTATGAGAAAGAGTGTGTGTGTGTGTGTGTGTGTGTGTGTGTGTGTGTGTGAGAGAGAGAGAGAGAGAGAGAGAGAGTGTATGTGTGTGTGTATATGCGTGCATACACGCAGGTAAGAAAAAGGAACAAAGGTAAGAATATATCCATATGTATTTTAAAGCACTTGTTAAGCATGAGTTTTGGCACTACCAGGGTAATACTATACAATGCATTAGTGCTTCAAGCATAAGACCTTTTTTTAATCCTTTAAAAAATATACTTCGAGAACAAATGTTGAATTCTTAGTGCAGACTTCTGTAATTTCACTTGAAAATCAAACTTGCTGAAAATTCTGCTAGAAACTCTTAGGGCTGAGCAATGAAAGAGTGTAATTTTTAGCAAGTGCCAACAATTTCCATGTGAATGGGGCCTTTATTAAACATATTTTAACACTCCTGTGGATTAATAAAGTGTTAGCAGAAAAAGACATGTTGAGCTTAGTGCAATTATCTTTCCATCCCAATTATACTGCGACATTAAATCTTGTGACATTTAATAAGAAAGGCCATTTCACCCATGGCTACCTCTAGTGCAGACAATTTATGCAACAGTGTTCCCATAGACAAAATTATGAAAAGAAGGCATTCCAACATGCTGATACGTCTAACTGCCCATGTAAATTAAATAAGGTGTAGCAGAATATATAAATTGTTAATATTATGATTACTTGGTACCTGAGACAAAAGAAAGATGAATTAACAATCTTGGCTTTTAATCCATTACAAAATTAAACAAACATAAGTGGTTAACTAATAAGATAGAGAGTTGCTTAGTAAATAGGGAATTAGAAAACAATTTCTGCCCCATGGGAGGCATTTTAGTTTTTGTCATAATAGATATTCATCTGGCATATTTGGCCTATAGCATAACTTAGTATTTGTTGAGATTTAAATTTATTTGATGTTAGAGGTATAAAATGCCTTACCTTTGAGAATTTAAAACTCTTGTATTTAAGATTAAATTCTTAATCTTTTAAATTTACGTGTTTCAATACCTCAGATGTCTGTGTGTGTGTGTGTGTGTGTGTGTGTGTGTTTGTGTGTCTGTACTTTGTCAATAGTTGTATAACATATTTTCTTACAAGCAGTTGGTATGTTTAACACTGGTTTTGAATTTACTAGGATTTTCCTGTTAAGCTATTTGTTTGTCAAAGGAAGTTCTGATCCAATATTTGTTAAAGTATGCATTTACTTTTATTTCTGACCTTCACACTGTTGACATGACGGAAAAGCCATCAAATGTGACAGAAAATAAATCAGCAAACTATACATTTGGAGTGCTACATTAAATCTTGAGTGACCACGAGAAACAATTGTTTTTGGTTTTAAATACAGAAACACAAAGTGTTCAAGAGAACTAGCTTCCTTACCAAAAAGCCATATTTTTTGGTAAGCTGAGAGGTTTGTATTACAATACTATGACCTCTAGACTGATTTTGTCTCATCTGTCTGGTGAAAGTCTCTCATTGACTCAGTGATGGGATCAGCTCCTAAGGACTCTAGAATATTTTATCATTAGAGAAACAAATATTATACTTATTGATGTATCAGTCACTCATTTCCATTATAAATGTTGCTTCTTGAAAATAGGACCCATGACTTACTTATGTTTATAACCTGTTGGCAACTTTCTGATCAATTGTTGATGTAGTCAGAACTTCACGAAATGTCATAATCATATAAAGATTTTTGGATATTTAAGCTGTATAGAAACACAGACCAATAATAATGTATTTGTTTTATGTTTTCATGACTTAGATTTAGAGGGAAACCCTAAAGAAGGAAAACTTTAGCTCCCAACTGGGGATAGTCTTTACCAATGGGACCATTTTTACTGTTCCAGCCAGTAATGTGGAGGAAATTGTGTCAGTTTGGGTCCTATTGGCTACAAATAATGGAAAAGCCATCTTAAGCTGATTTAGGCAATAAGGAAGCAGAGCATAAGGTAGGGTGGGACCAGTGGCTCAATAATGTCCTCAAGGTTCTACGATTTCTCTCTCTTCCACTCTACCACCCAGAACATCATCCTCATCCTGAGGCTGGTTCTCCTGTGATTTAGGACAACTTCCAGTGGCTATTACATACTGCATTGTTCAAGTCAAGGAGGAGGTAGAGAGCTTAGCTTCAGCTGATCTCTCCTAAGAGCTAGGAAGAACTTTCTTAGAGGTTATCAGCAACTATCCCCTATATCTCATGGTCCATTATTGTGTTACAGACTGTGATTGAGCTCATCACTGGCAAAGAGGATGGACTGCTCAAAGGCATATCACATAAGGTCAATTCCCCTAACTGAATTTTTGCTTCCACATGGAAGTGAATGGGGACGATTGTTGCATTATCCACCACCACGTTTACCACAGGGGTGTAAGTGCAAGGAAATAAGCAGGGAGAGAATAAAGAAATAGATGTGGAGCGAAGGTATTGTGGGGCTAATGGGACCACCCTTTTGCTAGAGAGAAATAGAAAAAATACAAACCAAGCAAAAGAGTGGAGTTAAAGAAGAGAAGAAAGAACAATCAAAGACAGATAAGTGTATTTCATTTAAAAATATAGAGTGCTAAACTTTTGCAAAAAAATATTTTATTTTTTTTAGAGAAAAATGAGGATATAATTAAAGAGGACAAAAGAAAAATGAGATGGATAGTGCTATCTTTTAGGGAATGTTAACTCATGATTCAGGATAAAGGTCAGATGTAGGAAAGACTAATCTATTGCTCCTGCTTGAATGCATGTATTTTGTACATATGGAAAGATTTGATCACACAAATGTTGACAAATTGGATGGTTTGCTTGAAGCAGGCAGAGCACAGCTAATGAGAAATTTAACCGTACTTAAAATCAATGGCCTTATCTTGTAATAGGCTGTAATAAGCCTTCTCTTATGCACATGGGAAACATATTTCTTGTAGAAAACCTGTCTCCATATCCCTTTCTGAATTTCTGTTTCTAGGGGAGAATTACCATTTCACAATCAAAATTGTGTGAAGTATAGTTTCAACATGTACACTGTTGCTATCCAAACATTTCAATACAGAGACCTAGAAGACTGACAAATTCCCCTGCTTAAAGTAGAACTCTCACAAAGGCAGGCTATTGTTAAATATTGATAACCATAATATTTACTCTAATGGCATTTCAAGCAGGAAATACGAACCACACCTGGTAGTGGTAATTATTCCAAAATGTCTGCCTCCTTAACAAGTGTAATCCTGGACAAACTCAGTTCTCAAATCTAGAGTAAGAAACAGGTATCTGTGTTTGGAACAAGTGTGTATGTCTAGTAATGTCTAACCAAAAAGGAGACCACATAGAATCTAACAACCAAACCCGTCATAAGCCAAGCAAACTATATGGTATCAGGGGTTATAGAACCAACCTTAGAGGAAAAGTTGTTTGGGGAATAATTCAGGAAATTCTCTTCCTGGTTTATTTGTACAAAAAAAAAAAAGAGAAAAAAAATCCAAACAATGAAAACACTTGGACACACAGAGGGGAACAGCAGTAGATACAAGAGCCTACTTGAGGGTGAAGGGTGGTGGGAGGGAGAGGATGAAAAACTACCTATTATTACTTAGGTAATGACTAATCTCTATACCAAACCCCCATGACACACAATTTACCTACATAACAAACCTGCACAGGTACCCCTGAACCTAAAATAAAAGTTAAAAAATAAAAGCCTACTATCAAGAACGCAATTATCTGATTTTTATTAATTTTAATTTTTAATATTAATTGAGTTTGTTCTATAAGTTGCTTCACCAATCATATGGCTATATAGAATAATTCTAGGCATATGTACAGTTTCCCAAAATATGTTTGTTTTAAATAATTGAGCTTTTTACAATATAATATTTTATACTTGTTAAAGTATAGCAAACTGCCCTTTCTTAAGGTTACCTGGAGCCCTTTGTCATTTTGTTTCATTTGCTCAAAATTCTACCTCTGGCCAAATCTAGATTGTATGTTGGAGTTTCAATTATGAAAGTGTTGAAAAGGCACAAAAAGTCCTTTTTGCATTAGACACAAAAGCCAGCTATCACCTGGCAAGATAGCTGGTTTCTATAGAAACATATGTATAAAGGTTATTTTGGTGTAAATAGACATTGCCAGGGAGTTGTAGTTAAGAAATGATGTCTTTGCATTGCCCAGTAAAAGGGGTATATCTGTGAGTATTTCTGTGTATCAAGCAATTTCTAAGGAAGAGCAGTGCCCTGGGGTCACATAGTTACATCTCAGCCAATATCCACCCTTAGTTCTCTCCTCCTCTGTTGATATGATGGTAAAATATGATGTACCAGGAGCACATTACTTTTAGCCTTAAGGATGACTTTGCCTTATGAAAAAATTTTTTTGCTTCTCAAGTTTAAGCAGAAACATTTCAGATATCCAGACTCAAAACTCATTTACAATCTGAGAAATAAAATTCCATCATATTTCTTCTCCAATGGAAAAGAATATCTAACAGATTGTTTAATTTGAAAAAGAGGACAAGTGGCCTGTTGATGAATTGCTTTAGTTCTTAACATTACTGGCAGACAGCTGATGAAAATGTCTTCATATATAATCATTAACAGTAGGACTTTTTCAGAGGGTTGGTGATAGCCTGTGGATAAACAAAGAAATTAACTTACTTTATTCTAAAGCAGTACACAGATCCATTTTTCATTGTTAAAGGGCAGTTAAGAAAATCACCAATTTCTTTGAATGATCTAATTTGTAGCTTTTATCACTAGATGGTTAATTTATGAATAGTAGACCTAAAAAATTCAATATTTTCCCCCTGTGGTAATATATTTTCAGTAAATTAGACATTAACATTTTTAAATCTTTTGCCTGAAACCAGGAGTCAAATGGTTTTAGCAGACATTATTAGGGTATTATTGTTGTTGTTATTATTATTATTATTATTATTATTTTGTAGCATGCTTCCTACTACAGCTTGGTCACTGCACTGTCACATTATGTATCAGCATAGAATTCCATAATACAGCTGCCCAGTTCTCTGGTAATCCTGTATGTTGTAATTTCCTTTAAAACATTGAGTACACTGAGCTCTATGCTTGCTTTTCATAGGATAGGTGATTGAGGTTTCTTTGTGTCTTGAACTCTGATATTCAGAATTCCAACTTTTTTTTCATTTGTTTTTTAAAAATATGAATTTTTTTTACTATTTTCCAGATATTTTATAATTACTTATGTGTGGGCTTTAACAATGGAATTTTTTTTTAATTTATATTAAAATTTTTTTTAATTCCATTTAAAGAATATCCTTTTTACATTGAAGAATAATATGTTAGTACTGATAATAATGCCAGAATCTAACCATGGATCATGGGAGAAGACTTAGTAGCTTGAGCAATTCTAAGCCTTTCTACAACAGCTTCTATTTTTGTTCATCTTATTTAGAAAACAAGATTGAAATAATTGTCCTGATGAGGCATTTGTCAAAATTGATTGCTATTGCTAAGTTGTGTTATTAGAAATCCATATTGTGTGTCAAAAGTAAATGTAGTGTTTTTGTCAGTGTATCCTATTCTATGTCCATTTTTTTAAAAGAAATTACCATTCAGGGGAGACTACTGGAAGATTAAACAATGTTCAGTACCGAAAAAGCTTTGTATTAGTTGGTCCCTACTTCTATCACAACTCAGAATTAGAAAGTGTTTAATCAGGAGACCCATAAGGAATCAAGAGACTCATAGACAAGAAAAAATATAATCAGCATATGTGAAAAAAGTAGACAGTTGTGCATATGGCATTTTCCTCAAAAGAGAAGCAATGGTATCACAGGATTTTTTTATGATATAAGAAATGTGTATACTATAGAAGTGCCTAATAGCAGATAAATGATCAAATTAAATATGGTACATTCATATAGTGTAATAGGAGGCCAGGCCATGAAGTTGTAGTTGAACATTTTATGAAATTGAAAGCTATTCGTGGTATGTACTGCCAAGTAACCAATCAGGATAAAAAACATAATTATATTCTTAAAATATTTTATATACATATACTAGAAAGAGGAAGTAAAACATATGAAAACTCAATACCAGATATTGACTAGTCATTGTCTCCTGTTTATAACATGAGTTTTTGTTTTTCTTTAGTCTTGTTTATATTTCCAATTTTAAGTTAATGGATGCATGTTACTTCTATAAGAAAAAAAAAATGTTTAAAAAATGTACTTAAGCACTTTTCCTCTGAGGATATTGGGAAGAAAGCCCAGATTTCAGTGCTTTATCTTTTAGAAGCCAGAGTAAAACTAGGTTAAGATACTATAAAACTTCTCTATACTCTGTCTATATTTTATTTTCTGAAATATTTGTTGTATTTAATAGAATTTTCAAAATATATGGTTTGTCCCAAGAATATAAAGACATTTAAATATCAAGATGTTTTAAATTATTTGAAAAATCCAACACATTTTCCAGTAAACTAAGACTGAAGGTTTTTTCCCTTGACATTATAATCTATCAGAAGTCAAGAAACAAGAAACTATTAATGCTATGTTTATTAAAGGCTAGGATGAGACCAAGCTTCTGCAAACACTACTCTTACTCAACATTTTTCTATATGTTCTAGCAAATGGAATAACACAATACACTAAATAAATGTATGCATGTTGGGAAGAAGAAAAATTAACAAAATTGTTGTTATTTGTACATAATATGAATGACCCCTAAGGTAAACATAAGTAAATCAGCAAATAAATACCTTATTTTAAAATTTTAATAAATAGGCTATGCTTGATTACACAAAAATTCAATGTCCTACACCATAGTATATACCATTCATAATCAACAGCAAAGAAAATGAAAAAAAAAAAGCCATTCCATTTAAGATAACTATTAGACATATGAAAAACCTAGGAAAATACTTAAAAGAAATGAAGCCTCTGTGAAAAAAAAACTACAAAATCATGAAGACAGATGTTAAAAAACAAAACTGAATGGAAAGTCTAATTGTGTTTAAGAGTTTTCAATTCTCTCTGAATCCATTTGTAAGGAAATCTTTATGAACATCTTAGTGGAATTGTGAGGAAATGTAAAATTATTAGAAAAAAATGATTCTGTTTAAAAACATTCATTCATTCGTTCATTTATTTATTTATTTGATATGAACTCTCGCTCTGTCACCCAAGCTGGAGTGCAGTAGTGTGATCTCAACTCATTGCAACCTCTACCTCCTGGGTTCAAGTGATTCTCCTGCCACAGCCTCCTGAGCAGCTGAGACTAATTTTTGTATTTTAGTAGATGCAGGGTTTCACCATGTTGACCAGGATAGTCTCAGACTCTTGACTTTGTGATCCACCTGCCTCAGCCTCCCAAAGTGCTGGGATTACAGGCGTGAGCCACTGCACCTGGCCAAAAACATGATTCTTAAATTCATCCAACCAAGATCAATATTCAAGAACAGCTAAACACAACCATTTTGAATATAAGATGAATGCAAGCAGGCTTGTTAAAATGTATTCTAGTGTTCTTATATTTAAAACAGTATGGAACGAATGGATATTTCAGAAATTTATATGTCAGTGAGACATAATGCAACATCCAGAAGCTGAATGAAATTCAAATGCAAATTGGAAATGTGAAAAATATATTTCAAATACATTAGAAAACGATAAAATAGTAAATCAAATGGAGACAATTGGCCAACAATAGATCAATAGATGGATGGATAGGTAGATGATAGATAGATAGATTGATAGATAGATAGATAGATGTACCCATAGGTTACTCCTAAATAAAAGAAGTTACAGATTGATTTGAATGTTAAAAATAAGAACATATACATACTAAAAGAAAACATAGGAGTTTACAAATAAATAATGTTTGAAAATGAACTACCTAAGCATGATACCAAAGCAAGAAGTAACAAATGAAAAGAATCTTGGATTAGGAGAGAGATCCAAGATGGCCGACTAACAACAGCTCAGGAATGTAGCTCCCAGTGAAAGCGCAGAGAACGAGTGGACGCCGCACTTTCCGACGAGTTTTTGTTGCCCACAGACCGGGAGATTCCCGGCGGAGAAGCCACGCGGTCGCCGGCGCGACTCTTTTGGCCGGCACGGCTGTTTTGCCGGCGCCCGGCGCGGCG
>PVKP010011086.1:0-62566 GCA_004027715.1 Plecturocebus donacophilus
GCCTTCCCCGCCTGCCCATGAGGCTCGGCCATGCAGCAGCTGTAGGGCTTTTCGCCTGGCCCTCACCTGTAGGGTCTCCACTTCATCTTCAGCTCTCCTTGCGGATTGACCACAAGCAGTCACTCAGAGTCCCCTCCGGGATGGCTTCAGAGCTTCACCAGCCTCCCTTCCCCACCCTGCAAACCTTCAAAGCCAGAGCCCACACCTCACACATGCTATTCCCAACAGAGAAAAATGTGACCCCACCTGTGACCCACCCCAGACACCCAGGAGCTCCAGTCCTCTTCCCTCTCCACAGACTGGAAGCTTCTCGAGGGGCCTGAGATGCCCACCTTCCCAGCAACCACCTGCCCCGCAGACTCAATTTCAACCTCATTCCGTCTGCGTGGCCCGTTTCCAGCCCATCTCCTGAGACCTCCCCACAGGCCCCCAGGCCCCTGAATGGCCCCCAGCAGAATCCCTGAGCTCCATGATTCTGCCCTGCCCAGGCCTTCCCTCCAGAGCCACCCTGGCCCTTCCCTCCCGCTCCCCAACAGGAGTCCGAGCTGCGCTGGGGGCCTCTTCAGTGTGCAGGCTCCCCAAACCCTGGCCTCCCCTCCCCCATGGCCACTCCTCCTCCCTTCCCCGTCACGCAGGTGCTCCCTCCGCCTTCCCCCACGGCCACCGATCTTCCTCCTTCCCACTCCCCAAGCGCCCACTCTTCCATCCATCCTCCACATCTGCACATCACACACATGACATTCACAAACATGCATACATCCATACCCAGACAAGTCACACCCATAACATTCACACACATTCATCTACACATGTACGAGTCACACACACATTCACACACCCACATTCACACACATCCACAGATACACGTCACGTTCACACGCATACCCATACATCACCCACATGCAACATTCACACATCCAAATATGCACAATAGCCACACACATGTTCATACATGCACACACACATCACACACATTACATCCACTCATGCACATCAGCCACACATAGAAAACGTTCACACATGCACCTTCACACACATTCACAAATGTCACACACAGCATTCACACATGCACAGCAGTCACACACATTCACATCCAGATACATGCACAATTTATACACATCTGCACACATCACACAAATCAACATTCACACTTGCACACACATTCATACACATCCACACACATCACGTACATTCACATTCACACACACCAGATTCCCACTCACAACACACACATCCCTCCACATTCCCAATGACACATATCCTCATGCACATTCCCACACCGACACACGCGTCCTCGCACACATTTGCACACTCACATCATACGTGGACAATTTCCATGCTCGCTGACTCACATGCATTCGCACACGCTGACACACACCCTCACACACACACTCGCACACTCAGGGGCTTCCTGGTTGCAGCTGTGTCCGAGGTCACTGTTCACGTTGCTCAGTGCTGACTCAGGGGGTGCCCACCTCCAGTTCCCCAGCTCCAGCCCATCCTGCCGCAGCCCTCACTACCCTCCCACTGTCCCGGGACCTCTCACCTGCCCCAGCCCATCCCACCCAAGGCCTCACCCCAACTCCGGCTGCTGTTCCCCAGGCAGAGCCACCCCAAGACCTCCCGGCTCAGCCCCCTCCCCACCATGCCCCCACGCCCCTCCCCAAGTTTCCCACCCTCCCGATGGCTGGTCTTGGCTCCCCTTTTCCGGGAGACTCTTCAATGTTTTCTACATTCTGTCTCCAAATTATTCTCCTGTTCTGTCGTCCTTATAAAACCCCAAAAACCCAACCCATGGAAAAGTCAAAAAGAGTAATTCAATGAATACCGTTTACATTTTCCAGTATTTATCACTAGCTGCTTAGAGCTCATCATTCAAAACATTCCAGTTCTCACACAGTGGCCTGCAGAACCCTGGGGTCCCCAGGACCCCATTTCAGGGGGTTCTTCACTGCTGTGCAGTCAAAAAAAGGAAAAAAGCCCATTTCACTTCAGAATGTCCTCAGTGCAGGAAAAATGAGTCAATTTTGACAGCACACGTTCTGTGTGATGTAAAGGATTTGTTGTGTACAGCTGTCTCCAGGAAAAGCATGTCTCTGGCTGATTGCATGATAAGTGTATCCAGTCGCTCTTTCAGAAACGTCATTTTCATTTGAAATAATGATTGACAAGCTACGTGATTAAGCCTTGCGTGTCTGGCAGATGTGATTTAAAAAATAAGGTGGGTGCAGTGGCTCAAGCCTATAATCCCACACTTTAGGAAGCCAAGGTGGGAGGATTGTTTGAGACAGCCTGGGTAAAATAGTAAGACCCTCATCTCAAACAAAAAAAGAAAAAAATGAGCCGGGCATGGTGGTGCATGACTGTAATCTCAGCTACCTGTGAGGCTGAGTCAAGAGGATCCCAGGTGGTCAAGGCTGCAAGGAGCCAAAATCGTGCCACTGCTCTCCAGCCTGTGTGACACAGTGAGATTCTGTCTCCATTTAAAAAAATAAAAAACTTACCAGGTGAGCCTTCTACTTCAAGGAAAACTGACTGTATTTGTGTCCAATGATAAAATTTTCAGCAACACTCAGAATGTTGTAAGGCTTGTATCCAGTGCCACAAGCTTGACAACTTCTAACTTTTGACTTTCATGAGATTGTTGATCAATATTTTAATATTAAAGTTTCAATATCTGAAAGATTTGCAGAACTCAGTTAAAAGATATTTCCCAAGTAACTAATGCACAAAGTTACAAAATCATGCATGGATTAAAGGTCCATTCTAAGTGATAGACAGATGAACTCTACTGTAACTGAATATAAGCAGCTCACTGATACGGATCCTGATTCAACATTGCAACTAGCCTTTAAGAAACTACTGTTACCGGATGGAAGGTCTTGACAGCGGGTTGTCCAGGTTCTTGGTGCAGTTGAACAAAGAATTGAACAAAACACACAAAGCAACAAAAGAATGAAACAAAAGGTGCATCAGAAGTGCAGATTTACTGTAGCAAAAGTACACTCCACAGAGTGGGAGCCAACTTGAGCCAGGCTCCAGTCCCCGCTTCAGGGTTTTCAGTAAGCTAAAAGAATTTGGCAACACCCCTAGGTGCCCTTTAGAGGCCTCCAATCGGCTGCACCCTACAAAAGATTAGCCTGCGACCAATCAGAGGCTGGAGACTGTCTTGTTAACACAGGAAGGGGGCTGTGGCCTGAGTGCTGCCCAGTCTTGCCCAGAACTGGCTGCACCTGCGGTTCTTTTGCTTACGCCTTCGCCCTCGGTTACCCTACCTTCCTATCCTGCTGCCCCACAACCACTACAGAGTTGGGTGGTGGTGTCAGGTACCCACAATTAACTGCAAAGATGATTCAAATATCCCCTTTTCCAATTATCTGTGTAAGGCCAGATTTTCTCCACATACTTCAACCAAAAATGTATTTAGGTAATCTCTGAGTAATGTTTTATAGTTTTCAGTGTAGACGTGTTGAACATCTTTGTTAAGATACTTTCCTAGGTATTCCATGGTTTGGGTGTCACTGTAAATGGGCTTTACTTCATTTTCCAATTGTTTCTACGAGTACAAAAGAATGCATGCAGGGAAAAGGTCTTCAGGACAAAAAGGCTAAGACTCAGTGAGCTAGTCTTTCAGTATAAACGTCAATTCTAGTGAACGCAGAAAAACCTAAGCTTGTTCTCTATGTTAAAATGACATATATGTGTGTGTGTATATGTACGTATATATACATACATGATTTTTTTTTTTTTGAGATGGAGTCTTGCTCTGTCCCCAGGCTGGAGTGCAATGGTGCAATCTGGGCTCACTGGAACCTCCACCTCCCGAGTTCAAGCAATTCTCCTGCCTCAGCCTCCTGAGTGCTGGGACTACAGACGCGTGCCATCACTCCCAGCTAATTTTTATATTTTAGTAGAGACAGGGTTTCACCATGTTGGCCAGGATGGTCTCAAGCTCCTGACCTTATGATCTGTCATCTGCCTCAGGCTCCCAAAGTGCTGGGATTACAGGCCTGAGCCACCGCACCTGGCTGACAACTGTATTTTTTAATTAATACAGCATTTTTTTCTTCAAGTCCTAAAACAAACTGGCCAGGATGGTCTCGATCGCCTGACCTTGTGATCTGTCGTCTGCCTCAGCCTCCCAAAGTGCTGGGATTACAGGCCTGAGCCACCGCACCCGGCTGACAACTGTGTTTTTTAATTAATACAGCATTTTGTTCTTCAAGTCCTAAAACAAAAAAAAACTTGTCTCAAAGAAATACAAAGTAAACGAACGCACCTTCACATATCCACCACCCAGCTCCAACATCAGCTCGCACCAACTGTGTTTGATCCTTGTCTCCACTGATCAGGAAGCGTGGGCCCCACTCACATTTTTATATTTCGATGCAAATTCTAGGCATGGTATTAATTCCATCATCACAATTTCCTTATGTATCTCTAAATAAGAACTGAATATACTGGTGTAAATGACTCTAAACTAGAATATGTCAAACTGCTTCCATCATCAACTGAAGCATAGATATTGCCCTACTGTAGGTTCTACACAATATTTTTGTTCTTAAGCAGTCATATTGTCCAAAAATTCAAGACTAATCAAAAGTATGTTTAGTGTGTTTTCAGATTCACTTAACGTTTTTCAGCAAATATTAACTTGCTATAGAGTATCTGGAATATCTTAGAAAACAGTCCAAACAGGATGCCATCAAGTTTCATGTCTTAAAACCTCAGCAGTGTGGGCGGCTTCTTGGATCAGTCTGAGGTCAAATCTCAGTTCTAAGCTTGATTACTACTGTCTGCCATACCATGGGGGGTGGTGGCCTGGACAGCACTATTCTTTCTCTTCCTGTTTTCCGTGTAATTTTTGCAAAACTTCCAAAGCTTAATGCTCCCTCATCATGGTCTATTAAGTTCTTACAAGAACATGCAAGAATATTGAATGTTTTAAACAACATATGTAGGCATGCCAGAATGGCTATTTTGGTGCTATTTGAAACTGTAATTTTCTTAAAAGGCCTAATTAACATTTGCTAAAACCAAAGAAGTGTACAACATTATGGTTGCTGTTTCTTTATGAAAATAAGCACTCAAACACAATACTGAACTGGCATGCAATTCATCCTTCCTCCACAGAGATTCAGTACTGAGAGTGCCATAAAACTATAGTAGAAACTCAAAAGTGGAAAAAACACCATATGAAGAGTGTCAGGAGAGTCAAGTAAAATCTTACAAGCAAAATGAAACACAGCAGTAAACTTCTCCCCCCCTCCCATTCCTTCCAGATATCCACCACCACCCCCTGCTGACCCGCAAGCCCCGAGAGAAACCCCATGGACAAACTGAGTGTGAGAGTTTTTTATTCCATTTGTGAAGGACAGTTTTAAAACAAAATGTTATTAACACTCTTAGAACACTGGTTTGTTCATTTGACATTTTCTCTATCTGCACCAATTTTTATTACAAAAATCAAAAAAGTAAAAATTCATTACAATATTTGCACAGTATAACCACTAGTTGCCTAGACAAAAGCTAATTTCTACAAAATCAAAAACTTAATGCAGTTTTATTAAGAGAGTCAAAATTCTCTCAGTTAACTGGATATATATAGTGGTATATATCTTAAAGCAGAAAACCCCAGAAAACAAAAACAAGGAAAAAAGAAAATATATGTCAAAAGTCAGTTAAATATTTTGACCTGACAATTCCTACAAATAGTAACTTCCATTACATATAAAGGAATCTATTCTGTGTGGTAAAAGTTCCAGAGACCAAGCAGGAGATGTGGAATAAAACAATAAATCAGAACGCAGCCCCAGGCGGGGCCTACCTTCCATGAAGCCCAAGGCAGTGATCTCCATCATTAAAGGAGGGTCCACTGCGTCTACAACTAAAACTTTCCACCACATGGTGATCTGCAAAGCTTAATTGAAAAAGACAAACGTTCTCTTCTCCACACAAATCACTGCAGAAATCTTTGTAAGGCTGTACCTTGCATAGGGAAATAGCTGTATTCTGCCAAACTCTACAGAAAACAGTAGAAGCAAGCTTTTTAAAATGATGCCCATGTACAAAGAGATAAATTACCAGGCACCTCACTTACCGCTCTAATTTATCTTGATTATATAATCTTTTAACAAAAGGAAAAACAGCAATATCTGGTGACAGTATTAAAAAGACAGTGTTGAGACTGGCATCAGAAAGACTCCAAAAGTGCATCTTATAAAAAGGACACCTCACTGTAGAAACAGCTATGCACTCAGTAAGCCCTACTCATGCACAAACAAGCACTCGCTGGGAACTTGTCGAAGTTTACTTTTTCAGAAAGTTAAAGTATAAAAAAACAGTACAAATTGTGACATTGGTTCAGGTTGCTGCTACATCAGGATTCTGAGCAGGCTGCCAGTAAGGACTCCTGCGTTTCCGAGAGCCCGGCAGCATCTCTAGGAGCCATGGGACAGATGCATGGTGCCCAGCACGGCACTGTCGTACCGCTCCTGCACCTTCACGGAATTGGAATGCTCGACCACACTGTTCAGCTCTGGGAGGCTTTCAGCAGTGTCCCCAAACCCGTGGTAGTGTCCATAGTACAGGTTATCCCCAATGTCTTCCACCCAGGAAGGCCTACTGGCTATGCAGCTACTCGGACTCCCATTCAGGTGCAGAGAACCACACAACTCAGGGTTAGCTCTCACGGTCTCCTCCGGCTCCTCATTTCCACTAATGCAGACAGAACCCTGGCTATGCAGAAACGGCTGTCCTGGGGCTAATCCACTGCTAATTCCGTTAGCTCCTGTCAAGCACTGGCCATTCCTGCTTTCCATCCCACTGAGCGGGGTCGTGGAGGGGAAGTCCAAATGTCCATTGATGACACATCCATTTGTCAATGTATTCGATACGGAGCTACTGTTTCTCATATCTGCATTAAGAAATACACCTGTCACCAAAATTCAGAACCAATGAGGCAGGAGAAACTATAAAATGCTTCATTGCCATTATAATTTTAAAGACTTTAGTTCTTTTGCTTTTTTCCTTTTAAACCAGTTCTTTTTTCAAAGTAAAATCAATGTGCATAGGTAGACTTAAAATTAAAATGTTAACAGTACTGTTTGCCTGGTAAGAGGAAAACTGTATGCATGCCAGCAACATCAGGTAGCTAAACTGAAAAATGGAAGCTGACAAATATACTGTATGAAAAATACCAACACAGTCCTGAAAAGCCACCAAAAAAGTGCTCTCATTTTAAGACTACTTTAGAGAGCGGTTTTTTAAAGATTGCCTCTAAAAAGGTCCATCAGAACTGAATGTAAAGTGTTCTACGAAGAGTTCCAATAGAACACAAACTTCTCTAGTTCTCAAGCAAAAAGGGGAAAAAAAAGGTAAATCAAGTGGTGAATTAAGGAAGTTCTTAGATACAACAGCATCATATAAGGTTTTTAAAAATCTCTCCTCATAAATCGGGTAGGGACTCCTGACCCTCCCCTGAGTTTCAAATCAGGACTATTAAAAGGAACCACTTTTTTTTTTCTTCAGTAGCACAGAAATCTACCTAGTACTTCTGCAAAATGCCACATGAGAGCACTGGCAGAATACAGAGAAAGCGGCGACTACAGCCAGGAACTGTAACTGCCAACAGTCCTCACGCACGCAGCCTGGGCCAACAGCACAACACGGAGTCGCTTCTTCTCAGTCCAGCAATTAAAATGACCATGGCAGCCAGGGTTTCATTTATTAGGTTACTTTCAAAAACCATCTCTGCTGGAAAAAATGTTGATAGTTTAATCTGCATGTACAGACATCCATTAGGAGGGAGATGTCTTACGGGACAGAAAGTCCATTACGGAACATCTGGGCACACCAGGATAGGCAATGACAAGTTATTCTTCTGTATACTGCAGCTTGAGAAGCAGTAATATTCATATTCACAGGAATTCACATAACAGTATAAGGGATGATCTAAAATTATCTCTTGCTATACTAGTTTTTATCTCAATGTTCTTCACCACTAAAGCAAAGCATGATATGAAATGTAGAAGAGCTCAGTTCTAGTAACTTTTAGAATAAGGACGCAGTTGAAACACATCCGATTACCCTAACGTGTCACACACCGTGTGACTCTTCCCATGGAGGCCTCCCCTTCCATCTCACCTCCTGGATGCCTCCCAACAGAGGTTTCTGTTATGCCCTGCAAGTTTTCCTGCCAAGGAAAGATCAGGGCTTGTTCAGTGAATGAAAACATTATCTAAATATTCCATTCATTGTCAATTTCTTGGATATTTAAGTAACATAGTTTAATAATTGCTATAAGTTCTTCAAAGGACAATAGATTTATTTTTCTAAATTAAATTATAGCTTTTCTATTTGGCTAAAATCTAAGATTAGAAAATAAGTGTTTCGATGACTAAACAGAAAATAAAAACAGAAATAAAACAAGCTGCTCCCAGCTGCTGGCCAAAACCTACTTTCCTTGTCACCAGCTGCCTGGCCAGCCCTCAGAACCCACCAACATCCAAACACCATGCTGGGGATGAGGTTTCGGGCAAGATCCCACCTCCTTCCAGCCAACTCCATAGAGATCAGGATTTAGAAGCAAGCACCTTCCTGCCTGAGTCCTTTCCAGGGGTAGGGACACTTGATCCTCCCGAGTCTCAAACTAGGGGCATTTAAAATACAAAGATGTCTGTACACAGTTGTTCAAAAATGTAAAATTCTTGAAAATAATTTTGGCAGAATAAAACTTTGAGTTACTCAGAAGTGTTTAAAGGAGAGCAGCCTGACTTTCAGTCCAATTCTCAAAGGACTGTGGAGGCAGCTCCCTCAAGCTTCTAGCGGACGTGGAGTGCCATGTCCCACAAGGAAAACCTCATGTAATGTCTAGTGATTTAACACATTGTTTATTGGTCAGAGTGTCATAAATCAAATCATAGAAAACACGGGGTGTATGTACTTGGCATCTGGTATATGGGATGGGCTGGGTTTTTAAAAAGTATGTTCCAGCTTGGATCAAGTTTAACAAGGAACTAATGTCTGAGGAATAAAGGTTGGCCACTTCTGCCCACTCAAAAGCAGGGAGCAAAAGGTCATTTTTAAAAAACAGAGGATTTGAGTTTCGTTATAGATCTTTAGCTAAGGTCAAATAGCCCCCGACTACAGAAAATCTATTATTTTAAATATGCTAACTGATCAGAATTTCCCTACTGAGAAAAAGGTGACCTCAGCAATTCTGTAGCTTCTAGAAAGATGAACACATTTTCTTTTAACTTGAGCAGAAATGATTTTTTCACGTGGGTTTGGAAACAAAATACATTCTTTTTTTTTACTCCCCAGTGAAGAATTTTGCATAAAGACATAATAAACTTTAAAAAAAAATCTATTTCTTGGGGAGGAAGGCAGCAAATCACACTGCCATGTATGTACCTATGCAACAATCTTGCATATTCTTCACATTACCCCAAAACCTAAAATGCAATTTAAAAAAAAATCTAATTCTAAATATATTAACATGTTAAGAAAATGGTGAAAAATGTTTTTTTTAGTCACCTAAATAAAAGAACATCAGAAAAAAGCAACAGCTAAATGGACAATGCATTTTAGATATTCTAAATGCTGTAAGAACTGAGCTGCTTCTGTCTTTTAAAAGTTGGAAATAGGAATCCTGTTTTAATACGCTAAAAACATTACTGTAGAGAATGTGCATTGCGAAACACAGTGTTTACCATGTTAATAGACTCAGAATGAAGGCCACAGAAGCCAAAGCAACCAAGTCCTGGGTAAAGGAGTCCACGCTGGAGTGACCAGGCTGAGCCTGAACCACACTGCCTAGTTCTCAACGTTTACTGCTAGTCGTCCTTTTTGCGGTATATTGCTTTGAAAATATTAACCATAGCATGTTCGGTATATTCACCCAAAGGCCGTATGTCAGAAAATTAAAAATGCAAACCTCATTAAAAATAAGCAAGGCACATTAAGCAACATCTTCAAATCAGAATAGAAAGAGTGCACTTACATTTCTCATGTCCATAGAATATACCCAAAACACTAATCCTTCTATCTACAAACTTAACCAAGATATGCAAATTATAGTATAATATTTTTTAAAAAGACACTGAACAACAAAGTGCAAACCATCTGAGAGAAACTTATGTTAGAAATAATATGCATACTGATTCTTGCAACGACAGGGGGTCTGCATTGCTGACACAGTATATATTTCTATTTCTTTTGGTCCAACAGAACCACTCTCCTGCTGTTTGGTGTCTTCGACCCTTGGACTGTTGTTGCAGCTAACAGGAAACTGTCCACTCCCACCTGTTACAACAGCAAACTCCCTATCAACGTGCATTTTGTCAGCGTCGTCTTCTGTGTCGCCATTCATGAGTGGCACGGCAGAATCCAAGCTTGGAGCTGTACAGAAAACAAAGACTATTTCAGATTCCTTTGTCTGTAACAAGATAACTGTTCAGTCACACAGTTTACATTCCTTTGTGTGAGCACTGAACACTCTAAAACAGTCACATAAAAAAAAATCGACAGGTCATTAATGAGCTTAGCACACGACTGAAAAATT
The DNA here is from genome assembly GCA_004027715.1 of Plecturocebus donacophilus. NCBI lineage: Eukaryota > Metazoa > Chordata > Mammalia > Primates > Pitheciidae > Plecturocebus > Plecturocebus donacophilus. The sequence goes on from PVKP010011086.1 coordinate 10,565, forward strand.
TCCACAATAAAAAAAATTCCTGACATGTACAGAGTTTAAAGTCATGGAATTTCAGATACCTATTATAGATTTACTTGATGGCAAAAATTCTAATTTTTTGGCCACTGAGAGGATATAAAGTGGTTATATAACCTGGAAAAAAATTCTAAACTCCATTTTCAAATTCAGCATGTTTTTTGGGGGAAAAAAAAAGACAATTTTAAATTAATAACATACAGTTAAAACAATTCTGATTTTTTTTTTTAATTCACTATTTCCAGGACTCCATGTTTGGATCCCCTTCCATGAACAATCTCGTGGAAGCCATCTTTCTCCCTCCTGGATTTCCCCTCTGGGGTCCCCTTCCACACTCTCGTGGAAGCCTGTCTTCCCCTCCTAAACTCCATCTGTCTCTCTATTCCCTTCCACTCAGTGTGGAAGCTGCTTTTCTCTCCTAGATTCCATCTTTCTGGATTCTCTCACTCAGTGTGAGAGTTAGCTGTTTCTTTCTCTAAATAAATCACTTTCTACAAACAAACTAACAAAAATTTCACTATTTCCATTAACAAAAAATAAGGTAAAGGCTGAGATTCAAGACTCATCTGTTAGCGCTGTCCGAGAGTGACATTTGATCTGAGCACCAAGTTATGTAAAATCACACCAAAATACAGAAAACATTAGAAATGGCAAGCTAAAGCTACACAGGCACTTCAAAGATTACCCTTCTCTGTCCTGTGACATGAACGTCCCATGTCATACACACTCTACACAAGCACCTCCACCTCCAATTCCTAGCAAGACTCACTTCTTACTAGCAGCCCCACCTGTCTGGACGGCTTCTAGTGTTGAAGAATGTTTTTACCAAAAAAGATTCTAACAAATCACTGTTACACTTTGCTTTATTCATTTGCCATGGCATGTCATGTCAGTTAACGTAGAAACACACTTTACTCTGTCATACGGCCGTGTTACAATTCACCTAACCAAATTCCCTGCAGCTGTCTGGGCTGCTTCAGTTCTCTTTCCTAGCATGAATGTCACAATTAACATACTCATAAATATATCTTTGTGTGTATTTCTGGTTAACTCAGATACTTAGAATTATTTCTGGGCCAAAGAATACACACCACAAATAGCAACTTCCAGTGCTAAATACCTCTTTCACAGAAACATTTAAAAATAGGGAGAACGGAACTTTGCAGCTTGAATTAGCTCTAATTTTAGAGGCATGTGAGTCATTTTTGTTTATACTGTGTATACTAGTTCTGGATTATTCTACAAAGATGTTAATGTACAGAATGAGAAACCTGATTTCTGAATTAATATGTGGGAGACAAACAGAACACTGTGATTTGTGTAGTTTGCAGTGGGGGGGGAGGGTGGTGGGGGGGCACTCAGAAGTCCTTTAAAACCAGAGACATTAAACGGTGGATTTTAGTCTTATCTGTTTAAAGCTTTAAAAAATCTTCCACAGGCCAGGCTCCACTTTTACTATGACTCAGGCACACACTTTTAACAAATCAGTGGTAAGCAGGGCATCTTTTGGAGAAAAAAAAAAAGGCGGGGGTGGGGAGGGGTTGGTGGAAGAGCAGATCCCCAGTGTGCTGGGTGCCAGAGTCCTCCCAACTCCAGGAGCCCTTCACTGCATGCAGACACGGGGAAGCTGCAGTCAAGAGCAGGTCAGTGTTCGCTCCTCCCACAGGCTGCAATCCTGCAAAGCCAACCATGAACATGGTTTGTACAAAAATATAGACTTTTATGGGAATACAATGCAGACAGCTTAAAATACCTACACACTCAATTGGCATTCAGATGCCAATGTTCCCCCATAAAGCAGCAACTAGAGGTTACTTGCAATTTCACACCTCTGACAAGGTTAGAAAACCCAACAGAGAAGAGCTTCACAAAAGCTGGGGTATTTGTCTTTTCTTTCACTAGGCCCAGTGCCTAGACTAGTTCTATCAACAGATGAAGCCCACTCACTAGCCAGAAGAAATAAAAACACAAGGTAAACAAAAATAAATGATCGTACCTGGTCTAACCTGTAATACAACCTGAGGAATCACAACCATCCAGGCAGGCCTGGCAATGCGAGGTGCAGGGACGTGGGCCCTGAGGGCACAGGCACCACTAGGGGCTGGAAGAGCCACGGCAAGGGCAGCCCAGGAGGAGCAAGTGGGCAAAGCACTATCTCCCAGCAGCAATTAATCCTGTTAACTAGAAGCCTCACAGTGACCAGGGACCTCTCAGAAACTGCTCCATTTAGTAGATTCATCTTTTGTTAATGCACATAGTTTCTCTAAGAAAGCCAGGTAACAATGAAAGGCTTCCTTCCCTATTTTACCAATCAAGACTCTATTGTGGGAATCATGACATCAGACATCCTAGAATTACATTCCTTCTCCTTAGATACAGCCCCTCTATACAGTGTAGTTGCCACAACCAGCTGTCCCAGAGCCTTGGGTAATGCTGTTTTATGAGTGCCTTCTTCATTTCTTCATTCCTAGTAGCTGTAAGTTCTCAATTGGCCGATGGAGGCATTAAGCCTGCAATTATTTCCCTCTTTATGTTTCAAGCCATGAAATTAAACTTGGTCTCTCAAAATTTTAAGAACATTGCATTTGGACCTGTTTCCTCCCACACACCTGTTGCCACTGCTGAAGGAATCATTTAAATACTACACCTTGCATTTGAGAAAGGTGGCCTATACAGACATTTCAGAAAAACAAAATGTCTCCCAAGGTTGTCACTTTTTACTAAGTTTGTGAAACGAAGCAGCATCTTTTCCTATCTTCCTAAGTTTGTGAAAGGAAGCACTATCTTTTCCTATCTTCCTACTGACTCTTAAACAATGACTAAATGCTTCTGAAAATGTATGAGTTTTTACAAAGGGTCCTTACCCACTGACTGTAAAAGCAGGTGTCTGTTGGGAAGACAGCCTTCTAGTACACCTAAGACACAACGCTCAGGGTGGAAAACTACCTAGCTCAAAACCTCCAGCCTCCCTGCTCAGAGATACAGCCACACCCAGGTATGGTCACTGCCTGCCCTTCTAAGTGAGAACTAGCCAGCAGAGCATGTCTGACTGAGAAACCTGCATTCCTGTCCCTGGAGGACACAGGAAGATGCTCCACTTGGGGCTGACGCTCGGGGCAACTAAACAGGCTGCATTTGTATTTTCATCAGAAATTTGGGGGTTGCACAAAACCCCTAAAGGCAGTTCCCACTAACTCTGTAACTATATGAGCTATTCAGGATCAAATAGCTTGGAACCATGAAAAAAATCTTAGTTTCTAAGTCTGTGAAGGTCTGCAGCGTTACAGAAGTAATGCAACTGGACACCAAGGTCGCGCCACTACAGACGCTTGTGGGAGTGCTGACCAGGTGGGAGTTAAGACACTCTGGTGCACAGCTCATACTGAAGCACAGGAAAACAGGACTTTAATTGCCAGGCACACCTGCAGATACATCTAGGGCTTAGGAAAAACGCCTGATCACAACTTTCATCTTCACAGCTTAAAAAAAAAAAAAAGGCACTCTAAACAGTTGTGTACTTTAAGATACAAGCGCTCTAATTAGTTAACAGGACATTACTCCCAAGACCTGAGCCATACTGGTTATATTCCCTAAGACTAAAAAGCAGGAGACATTTTACAAGTCAAAAACTGCCAAGCAGTTTCACAAAATACAGTTAAGTGAAGCTTGGGATCATGACCTAGATTAGTAATCTCTTTTACCATGCCTCTAGGTGCTGTAAGGGTACCAGGTGTTGATCCAGAACCCTTGAGAGGTGGCCAAATGGCCCAGGACCCTCCCGCCTGTGGCCTTTTCACTGAACTGAGTGCATCCTGCTGCTGTTTCCACTGGGGAAGCCTCAACGTCCTCTCATTAAAGGGAAGAAGCTCTGCCTTCATGATTTCCCACCAGCCATTACCTACAACTATTCTTTGTTCTGCTGTAGAGCAAATTTTACTCAACTTTTTTCTAATAAAGGTCCTGTTAAAACCAAATTTTTTTTTGTATTACAAGGCGATCTTTCGTGGGACCCGCCAGGGCCCACATTCCAGCAGAGCAGAAGGCTGGGATGACTCCAGGTAGCATGAAGCAACAGCGACAAAGGACGGAGGAGGGCAGTGAGCCCTGTGGAAAGACCAGGGCTTTGGCTCCAAGAATACACAAGTGGCTTGTGATCAAGTATGCCGGTCTCGGTTTTGCTTCCCACTGCAGTGTCCACAACTGTGCTGAAGACAAAATCAGGCCAATGAAGTTTGCTCAACCTAAGATTTTAGTGGAAAATGCAGACACTGCCTGGACTGTAAGTGTAATTCAGACTGTATTCCAAGACGTTACATCTTTAGGGACATCACAGCTCTAGGGATCAAGAAAAAAACAATCACTCCTTATTTGAACACAACTAGGTAGGTGTGTTCTGTCATTCTGGCCAAATTTTTATAAGCAAATATACTGGAAATCTAAAAACAGTAAGGACCTCAGCAGTTAAAGTGCTATAATATATAACTAAACTAGAAGGTACTAAATCACAAATTTACTCCTGGGAGGCATTTTATTTTCTGACTCTCAAGTGTCAAGCAATTAACACCTATCATTTAACAAACCTGTTGGTCATATCCGTCATGCTTTACCAAGTCTTTAAGCCTGCTCAACACAAACAGTTAAGGACAGACAGCAGAGATACTTTATCTACGTTAAAGCCACTCTGGGGGATTGTTAAAACTTTCCACCAGTAATTTTACCTTTAAAGCATCATGTTGTAGATTTTTTCTATAAGGTGTTTTAATATTCAATACCAACCATCAGAGTATGAAAGAGATCCTAAGATCAATAATACGCCTGTGATTAAAACAAAGCTGTGTTAACACTTGAGGTCTGCTGTCACTACAGCCTACTTCTGGGGCAACTGTCCCAATTATGAAATTGAAGTTATTGGGTCAGTTTTTAAACTCCCACTGTATTCCCCTGCTTCTTCCCCACGACTCTGGAGCTCCATCCAAAACAATCATCAATCAGCAAAATGAAGCTTTCACTCATGGAAGGGACTGGCATTCTTTTCTAACCAAGATCACTGAAAAACTTGACAGGTTTCAAGGAGTATATATAAAAACAATTGCATTGGGTTATTCCTCAAGATTAACGAAGAATGCTAACAAACCTGAACTGATGTTTTACACACAGTGGTGCGGCAGGAGTCTCAAAGCCCATGCATCATACCATGAGCAAATGGCTGATAAACAGAAAACAAAAAAATTTAAAGACAGATACTTCCTTGCACTATCTAAAAGGAACAAAATCTCACACTGGGAAAAGTATTATCCCAAGGTACTTTCCATCAAAACAAACTGCTTAAGTAACTGTGGACTTTATTTCACCCTCTGGAGTTCATGTCCACACTTATGTCTATATTCTGACTAAACACATTTAATACAGATCCAAATAACTTTATGAAAGTTAAAGTATGACTTCTTGTAGCACAACTTCCTTCCAAAGGAGTTAATATTCAAGAACTACAAAAGGCAGTCTTTATTCTTCACTTAAGATCTTCTACATCGTTTCCAAAAGAAAATTACTCCAATTTAAAATACTTGAAAGTTTACTAAAAGCAAAGATACTTTTTGTGGGGAAGAGTAGCTAACATTCAGACTCAGGATTCCAGAGTGTTTTTGCTTTTTAAGTGAATTTTACAAGGACCTCCTTAAGGGCTGACTTAGCCAGAAAAACTTTCCGGAAGTAATTACTTTTACAAATTCCACACTAAAAGCATCAATATGTGTAACTCTTAAATTCTAGGAAAACGGAATAGACTATAAAGTTTTACTGACAAGATCCAAGTTAGCAACTCTATGCAGCCAATATATTAACCCTGGCACCTGTAACTTTTTTTTTTAAAGAGTCAAACCAAACAAAAAAAACCCAGCTTAAACTTTTTATATTTTTATATGTGAAGTTACCCAAAGTATTTTATATGCATGTGTTAAATGAGGAAAGAATTTATCATATTTTTATATGTAAAGTTACTCAAAGTATTTTTTATCCATGTGTTAAATGAGGAAAGAAGAATTTATCATATCTGGCATGAGAACCAAAAACCTAATAATTCAGATTAAGCAAAACTTAAAACTCACACTTAAACAGAAAATCAAGATGCCAGAAATTACAATGAAAAAAAAGAAAAAAAAAAACTAGAGCAACATATCTTTAATTTAAAACTAAAAAACTGGTCAAATAACGAAAATAATTATATATCTATTGAAACCAATTAACAATTTCATGTAGAAAATGTCAACAATTACTCCCGATACTCGACATATCATATTATGTAATGCGGGGGAGGGAAGCACCTTTCCCATAAAGAAGAGTGTGGTGGGAGTGGAGGTTAGCTGAACATGCCTATCTATGCTCACACAAACACAAAATAAAAACATATATACACCCCCTTGTGACGTGTGGGGCAAATCTAAGGGCTGTAAACTACATAAAAGACTGAACCACTCACTGGAACTTCCAGGATGTTAATAGTCACAGTCAGTATACAAATTAGGAAAACCAGGGAAGTGCAGCTTTCAGGTAATGTGCATCTTGGCTTAAATATTTTTACTGTGATCATCACAGAAACATTGGTCACTTACTACGTACTTGGAACAGTGGCTCAACCTGTTCCAAGTTCTCAATATGTTAGGTCTGCATATCACCTTCAACACTTAAGCAGAAGGGCCTGCCTCCAACCATATTTTTGTCTAAATTAGCACCCTCAGGGTTAGGACCAGCAACGTACAGTTTGGGAATGCTGCATGGTTAAGTTTAACGTGCAAAATGTCAACTTCTAATCACTGGTCAACCAAAACAAATTCTTGTTCTAAAGGAAGAAAATAAAATCCCTGAAAGTCAGCATGACTCTTTAAACCAAATTTATGTAATAATGAGGTTTAGGAAGCAAGGAATCCTCAGAAATGCTTTTCAGGGTAATTAAGCAAAGTGGTACTGGCCAATTCAACTGACCTTAGAAACTCTGGAATTAGTTTTACAAACTCTGCCAGGAACATTTTGAGTCCAATTAGCATGTTAAGTGATCTCTTTTTAAAAATACTAAACAGAGGCCGGGTGCGGTGGCTCACACCTGTAATCCCAGCACTCTGGGAGGCTAAGGCGGGCGGATCACCTGAGGTCGGGAGTTCAAGACCAGCCTGAACAGGAAGAAACCCCATCTCCACTAAAAATATAAAACTTAGCTGGATGTAGTGGTGCATACTTATAATACCCAGCTACTCAGGAGGCTGAGGCAGGAGACTCGCTTAAACCCAGGAAGCGGGAGGTTGCACTGAGCCACTGCACTCCAGCCTGGGCAACAGGAGTGAAATTCCATCTCGAAAAAAAAAAAAAAAAAAAAAGGAAAGAAAAATACTAAACAATTCAAGATTTATCAGCAATAAGGGAAAACGAAGCATAAATCATTTTTCAAAGACATTTAGACTATACAGTGACATACAGGGACAGACATGTACAACTGGTGCATGAGGGCACAAGAAGACTACAATATTAACCAGGCATTCAAGGAAATGGCAAAGGATTTTTAGAAAGTGGATGCTCTTAAAAGGGCTTTGAAAATATATTAGAAAAAAATACATTAACATGGTACAAACATATGACAATGCTGAATACATCACCATTAAAAAGACCATTTTGAAACAGATGCAGATATTCGTGTCATGCTTATGTTTTAGCCTCTTTCCAGAAATGCTTAACTCATAAAAACCCTGAATTTGATAAAACTGTTAAGTCCATACATTACTACAAAAAGTCTTTTAACACAGGAATTTTTATGGTGACAAGATTTAAATAGTTGTCAAGTACATAATTCTGACATTTTATCAACTTTATAGGGAAAAAATGGCTCACTTGAACACACTTAAGGTAGAAAGCATATGTTGGCTCATGAAATTTAAAGTTAACTAAAACCTCTAGATTTTTAAGTGATTTACTGATAGTTTTCCTCACGCTATAACTAGTACAGTTGACTGGAAAAAAAAAACAGGCAAAACTTTGTGCTTACCCTCAGCAAATCTGATTTCATCATCTGGTTCATTACACTCCCACCTCTTTCCCTTTAGGTTCACTAAATACTCCTGCCAAGCTATCACATTTGTCTCCTACTGTTTTTTGTTTTTTTTTTTTTTTTTTTTCAAACTAGAGATGAGGTCACACTATGTCACCCAGGCTGGTCTTGAACTCCTGAGCTCAAATAATCCTCCTGCCTTGGCCTCCCAAAGTGCTGGGATTATAGGTGTGAGCCATAATACCTGGACTAAGACATTGTGTATATATAGCTATAGATGATTTTCCTATAGGAAAGGGAGGTGTTTTCAACTTCAAGAGTGATTTGCTGACTCTGCTTATTTGCAAACTCCAAAATTACCTTTAAAAAAAAAAGGGCCAAGCACAGTGGCTCATGCCTGTAATCCCAGCACTTTGGGAGGCTGACGCAGTGGCTGAGTCAGGAGTTGAGATCAGCCTGGCCAACATGGTGAAGCCCCTTCTCTACAAAAAATACAAAATTAGCTGGGCGTGATAGCATGAGCCTGTAATCCCAGCTACCTGGGAGGCTGAGGCAGGAGAATTTCTTTAATCTGGAGGCAGATGCTGCAGTGAGCCGAAATAACACCACTGCACTCCAGCCTGGGTGAAGAGCGAGACCTTGTCTTTTTTTTTTTTTTTTAAAAAAAAGGTGGAAGTATACTTAACGAAAATAACTTACCTTAGGGACTTAAATCCTCGACATCAAATTATACACTAGATCTTGCAGTGATAAATGAACACATATTACCATGTGGGGTACAGAGACCAGCTGAGGTCAAATCATAGTATAGAAATTGTACAGAAAACATTTACCTTCCCGAATGTGAAACTATGTTTCACTGCCAGACCATCAGCAAGTTTTATAAGCCCAGGGACATTTAGAAGCAAATTAAAAAAAAAAAAAAAAAAAAAAAAAAAAAAAAAAAAAAAAAAAAAAAAAAAAAAAAAAAAAAAAAAAAAAAAAAAATCAGGCACAGTGGCAGATTTTCTTTAATAGATATATTTCAAACAGACACAACAAATTAAAAAATCTAATTCACGGCAGGTAAACATGGGTGCTCAGTAAGTTCCATACAAACATTTATATTTGGGCTGTATTTCCCTCACATCTCCTTTTGTTAAAGTGTCCCGTCTTCGCAGTGGCAGTACAGGAGAAATCTCCAGTCACCGCACAATCCACCAGGCACAATTACCACCTGAAGTGAAGGTCTCATCTCGAAGGTGCATTCAGCCATAAAAAGAAAACATATTAAAGGAGAGAAAAATAAGTGTGCTCTTCCCACCCACAAAGTAATCTCACCTTCAGTTCTAGCTTTCTTTACTCCAAAGGCTTCTGAGTCTTCCAAGCATCTCTTTCGATTTGTTCCCACACTAATATGATTAGGAAATACATTCTGATGACCCCCATTTAAGATGCCATTGTTATAGAAATGGTTCAGATGACAATTCTGGAGGTTCAAGAGAAACTGGGCACACTCTTGGAAACCCTGGGTTTGTGCAATGTCTGCTGCTGTCAGGCCACTGGCATTTCTCAGGCTGTACAACACAAAAACACTGAATTACACCCCATCCACGTGCTAACCTGGTCTCTGCTCCTGCTGAACTGACTAGCTATCTGAAGGTGGTATGAAAGAGTAATCAAATTCATAGCAAATCTTCATTAAAGAAGCAGTTCATCAATCTAGCTCTGTAACTAACTTCTCTTACACACATCTGATTTCTAAGCAAGATTTGGGAGATAATTTTAAAAAATAAATATGCTAAACTTTTAAAAAAGACATCTTCCTATTTAACTTCTTGAAATCATGTTTTATGTTAGTCTGAAGAATCTAAATTTATGCTAACTTCAGACTTAAAACTGCATTCTATATTATCTGCACTTAATTGTAATAACCCATTCCTTTAGCGTGAATAAAATCATAACAAACAAACGTACTGAAATTGTCCATGGCATTCATAACAACTGTCTTCCTAAAAACAGAAGTAATGGCTTACCAACTAGCCAGACTTTATGCTTACATGTGACACTGTAAGTGGAAGTTTAGAAGGATGTCCTGACATTAAAGTAACCTATCATCAGACTCTGAATACTGTCCTAAAAACACATCCCTACCACTCACAAGAACCAAGGTTTTACCTGGCTAATAATACTAAAAGGAAAGGTCTGGGACTTCTACAGTAGCTAAAACTCATATTAAAGTAGGAAGTGATGGCAGAGTAAGTGAAAGAGCTGAATAAAATAGAGTAAGTTGAACTTGTAAACCTTTAGGACACTGAATTAAACTGAGGGATCAAAAGTAACTCCATGGTGAAGTCCCCCTGGAAGACAAGAATGTACACTGCTCTGTGAAATAAACCTGTAAAAAAGCAGACATCCTGTTAGCTGCAGGTTGATAAACAAACTGGAGAAGTACTTAACAGCAAAGACAGCACCCATACCTGTTCAGCAAGCTACACTATATCCACAGCAAAAGCATGATGAAATAAAGGCCTTATGCTGTGTCACTCAAACAACCAATCCAGAACCCTGATGCTTTCCTTGGAGTTACTGTTAATGGAAAAACACCACCAAAAAAACTAAAATAAAAATCAAAACAATAACAAAAAACAACCTGCATTTAAGAATGAAAACTACAGAATTAGGGACAAATAATATTATCTTATTTATAAGGACTAACAATAGCCTTGTATTTATATTTCCAGCCATCATAAAAAGCTCTGACCTCAGAAATAAAGTGTGTGGACACTCACTAACCATGTCCCTACTTTTTAAGGCATAAGATAAATGTATTATACATTTTGAAAAAAGATCTAAATCCTATTTGATCAGATATAAAAGAGAATTGAGATTCTCAGAAACCAACAAAATTCTTTATAAAAATATAAGGCAGCTATGTGCTGAAGTCATATTTTTGTTAGCCGTAAGACTTCACAGCTGTGAATGGTGATGAGTATTTTCTAGTATTTCATAATCTTTTTATTTTGATTATGAATTAAATGAAAAGAAAGCACCAAAGTTTGGGCAGATTGAATTACATTTATTACACTTGTACAAAATCAGATACCTTGTTATTGAAATAGAAAATACACTAATATTAAGTGATAGCTCAAGTTTTTTTTAATGCTGTATTTCACTTTCAAAAGATATCAGAAGTGCAGATGACCTGGGAGGGTCTACTCTGTCAAGAAAGTGAACAGAAAAAGAAGTCACCACATGAAAATTCAAAACTCTTCGAAGAGAACATACGTTTATAAACTGATTATTTTTATAAAGTCACCACATGAAAATTCAAAACTCTTTGAAGAGAACATATGTTTATAAACTGATTATTTCTATAGATAAGCAGACTTGCTCTCCAAAGTCAAAGAATAGAGAAATGAGAAGCTACCACTTACTATTAGGACAAATAAAAATATAAAATAAACCCCACAGTAAAGATTACTCTTTAGCGGACCAGAGAATAAAAAACAGCTAACAGATTTTTGAAACTGCATTTAGAATCATAAATACCATGCCAGGCACAGTGTTTCATGCTTGTAATCCCAGCACTTTGTGAGGCCAAGCGGGTGGATCACCTGAGGTCAGGAGTTCAAGACCAGCTTGGCCAACATCATGAAACCCCATTTATACTAAAAATACGGAAAATTAGCTAAGTGTGGTGGCACGTGCCTGTAGTTCCAGCTACTTGGGAGGCTGAGGCAGAAGAATCACTTGAACCTTGGAGGCAGAGGCTGCAGTGAGCTGAGATGGCACCACTGCACTCCAGCCTGGAAGACAGAACAAGACTCCGGCTCAAAATAAATAAATAACCAGTGCCAACATATGGAGATCCCCAGACACTGAAAGTTTGAGAGTGTCAGCCTACAGATTGGTAGCAATGGTAAGCTCTCCCACTTCACTTTTTTCCCTACCGAAAGTAGTTAAACATGTGCTTGTCCTCTACTTAGACTAACCAAATTTCTGTGTGGTTTTATGTACCATCTCAAAACTTACTTTACTAAAAGAGCTCAAAAGAAGGATTATGGCCCACTCATGCTATGTACTTGTACATAAGGAACAAGCAAGCAAGAGCAATCACAAGGCAAACAACTTCTGGCATTTCACATAATTTTGAGGCACCAGAAGGTAGACATGATGGGAAGATCAAAAAGTTCTAGAAAACGTATTGGACAGGTATCAGAATCTAGTACACATGGTTAATGGTGGAGTTACTAGAGAAAACTGTAATTCTGCTCAACATTTAAGTGGCACTAACTACGCAGCATTATCAGAAACAGAAATATCCAGGACCTCTTCTCTGCTTCTAGTGAGGTACAAGAACATTTCAACTCTATCATATTTCCCTTGTTACCAAGGGCTGAAAGTATACAACATACAGTTTAACTTGAGAGCATTTATATTCTACTCAGAGGAAATCTGTTAGTACCTGACTCCGAGACACAACAAAAAATGACCACCACCATCTCTTGCCCCTGAATGTCCCCATTCTCATTTCCTCTCCTTACCTACATTCATCACCTCCACTATCCTTGCTCACGTGAAAAGCCTTGCAAGTGGTGGCTCAACTGTGTAGTGCACATTACAGAAACTGGCCTGAAATGATTGCTAAGGATCACCTAATCCAGAAGAAGGCCCTTTTCTAAAAAGGACTGCGTAGTAAATATTTTAGGCTTTGAAGACCATACATTCTCAATCCTAACTACTCAATTCTTTTGTTGTAGAAGAAAAGACAGTCTCAAGACAATTGAGCATGGCTATGCTCTCATAAAGGTTGATTTATGATACTGATATTAAACTTTCATCTAATTTTATGTGTTAGAAAATATCATTCCATTGATTTTTGCTCAACTATTTAAAAATCATTAAAAATCATTCTTAGTCCATAGGTCATACAAAAAAAGGCAGCAGGCCAGAACTGCTGAGTAACATGTAACCAAATAGATGATACTGTAAATATTCTTCTATCCTTTTTAATATTTTTAAATGGACATGTTACGGGGTACACTGTAAATTCCAATACAACATATAGGGATTAAAAAACAGCGTAATAGCATATACATCCCCTCAAACACTTTTCATTTGTATTGAATTAGCTATATAAAAATATATCCAAAATTATAGTTAACTCGTCACGCTACAGTGCAAGGTAACCCTAGAACCTGTTCTTTCCATCTAGTAACCACTCTTTTAAAGAGACAAGAGTATTTCCCTGTTGCCCCAGCTGGAGTGCAGTGGCACCATCACAGTTTACCACAGCCTAGAACTCCTGGGCTAAGGATCTTCCTTATCCTCAGCCTCCTGAGTAGCTAGGGATACAGGCATGTGCCACTATGCCTGGCTTTTTTATTTTGAGAGAGATGTTGCTCAGACTGGTCTCAAACTCCAGGCCTCATGCAATCCTCCCACCTCAGACTCCTAAAGCAATGAGATTAGGCATGAGCCACTCTCTACCTCCTTTTTTTTTTTTTGGAGATGGAGTTTCGCTCTTGTTGCCCAGGCTGGAGTGCAATGACATGATCTCGGCTCACTGAAACTTCAGCCTCCCGGGTTCAAGCGATTGCCCTGCCTCAACCTCCCAAGTAGCTGGGATTACAGGAATGCGCCACCACACCCAGCTAATTCTGTATTTTTGGTAGACATGGGGTTTCACCATGTTGGTCAGGCTGGTCTTATACTCCCGACCTCAGGTAATCTGCCCGCCTCAGCCTCCCAAAGTACTGAGATTACAGGCGTGAGCTCCTGTGCTCGGCTGCCACTTTCTACTTCTATGAGATCTTTTTCAGCTTCCATGAAGTGAGTACAGTACTTGGAGTATTTATCTTTCTGTGCCTGGCTTACTTAACATAATGTCTTCTAAGCTCATTTATGTTGCTGAGAATGACAGAACTTTTTGTTTTTTAAGGCCAAATAGTATTCCACTGGGTATATACGACACATTTTCTTTATCTGTTCATTTGCTGATAAGACACATAGGTTGATACCAAATCTTGGCTATTGTGAATAGTGCTGGAATGAGCATGGGGGTGCAGATGTCTCAGTATATGGACTTTCCTTTGGATATACACCCAGTAGTGGGACTGCTGAATCATATGGTAGTTCTATTTTTAGTTTGTTCAGGAACCTCCACACTGTTCTCCATAATGGCTGTACAAGTCTACATTCCTAAGTGTTTAAATGTTCCTTTGTCTCTGCAGTCCCATCACCATGTGTTACTGTCTTTTTGATAACTTTTTTCAGTTAGAATGACATAGAATCTATGTCATTCTCTTTAGAATGAATAATCTTTCTACTCTTACTATTCCTCTCTCAATGGATTTTCTGAAAAACATCTATTTTACGTACTATTCAAATAAAATAACTTTATAAAAGTTGTCATATTTGTCACTATATATTAAATACCTAGAAAAATATCTAAAGGTAAACTTGAGAGGGATGTAAAAGAAAAGACTTTGAGAGAGTACTTAGCTGTAAAACAATCATTCCTATTCCAAAATCGAGTGTTTCTGGTTACATGTTCTAAGTACCTTACAATAAACCAGGAAGTGTGCTTAATCTGGACCAAGGGAGCCCTATCTTCAAAGTTCCTGAAACTTTTTAAATAATTATATTTCAAATATGTTAAGACTGAAAATAATTTGGGTTTCCATGTCAAAGATTAAAACAAATAATCATTAACAAAAAAGGTTCAGGTCTTTTAATTCTATTTTCATATATGCTTTCCTATTTGTTAAGCAGTATTTCAATTTTGATGTTTTAATTGCTAAAATTCAGTAACAGTTGGGCACATAAATAAAACATTTGATTTACAGGTTACATTCTACATTCAAATCTAGTACTTTCAGTACTTTGTTCTGTCGTACTTCTAAAATATTCCATTCTTTACCTTTCACTCCACAGGTTTGTTTTAAACAGGATCTTACTCCTGTTGCCCAGACTATAGTGCAGTGGTGCAATCAGAGCTCACTATATCATCCTCTACCTCCCGGGCTCAGGTGCTCCTCCCACCTCACCTCAGCCTCCTAAAGTAGCTGGGACCACAGCATGCATCACCATGCCCAACTAGTTGTTTTTCTTTGCGGGGGGGGGGTGGAGGGGGGACAGAGTTTCGCTCTTGTTGCCCAGGCTGGAGTGCAGTGGCGTGATATTGGCTCACTGCAACCTCCACCTCCCCAGGTTCAAGCGGTTCTCCTGCCTCAGCCTCCAGAGTAGATAGGATTACAGGTGCTCGCCACCACACTTGGCTAATTTTTTGTGTCTTTAGTAGAGACAGGGTTTCACCATGTTAGCCAGGCTAGTCTTGAACTCCTGACCTCAGGTGATATACTCACCTCGGCCTCCCAAAGTGCTAGGATTACAGGTTATGAGCCACTGCGCCCAGCTTTTTTTTTTTTTTTGTAGTGTTTATAGAGATCAGATTTCACTCCACAGGTATTTACTTAATATTTACTTAATTACATGACCATAAGCACTAACTGCTGGCCACTCCTGTCAACCTCAAGTGAGGTATCAGTAGTAAAGACAAAGTTCATCTGGCCTGTGTTTACATACACTATTCCAAGGGAAATTTAAAGTATTCTGAGGAAAGAGTTTAAAGAGAATCTCAAAAACTATTTTGAATGCAAATGGTGGTAATGAAAGTATACACATTATTTTTAGATGAAATCTTCAAAACAGGCACACTTTTGAATTTGAATTTAACATCCCCAGTTTGATGCACCTGGATACATGGGCTGTGCCTGACCTAAAATGTCTGTCTTTTTCATTTCTGGAAAGAGGAGTGTGTTGTTCTCCAGCTCTAGCCTATGCTCCCTGGTCCTCTCTAACAGCCATTTGAAAAGTCTTAGAAAATGTGAAGAGATTTTTAAAAAATCAGACAACGGTCAACTTGAGGTTCAAACTGCTTCTAGTCTGAAGTTCTAAAATTAACTTTCTTTAAAAGAAAGTAGCATGATCTGATTTTTAGGCTAGCAAGCTAATGTGCTGCAATTTATTGTGAAAACTATGATGACTGTGCTTCTATCTATAAATTCTAGTTTCTGTAACGTTCACCGAGACTATGAAAAGCAATCACTGAGCAGGCCACCCACTTTCTACTATTCTTTCGAAACAGGAATATTAAAACATGGGACAACCCAGAATCATCTTTATTGTAAATTACATTTTCTGCTGTAACTGACAAAAACAAATTCAACTGGCATGAACTTTACTAAAGGCATAAATGCTTATATGTTTTCTGTAAGAATATTCTGAATAGAATATTAAAATTTATTCCCTCTGGCCAAGCACAGTTGCTCAGCCCTATAATCCTAGCACTTCGGAGGGAGAGGCAGAAAGGTCACTAGAGACCAGGAGTTTTGAGACTGACCTAGGCAACACAGAAGACCCTGACTCTTCAAACACTAAAATTTATCTGTATCTAAGAATTCTCCACCAAAGAACTTTAAAAATCAAGCTCTACTCTGCTGCTAGCCAGGGTCCCACCAGTTTCCACTTATAGTGCCACAATTCCAGAACAAAGGAGAAGCCATTCTGATAAGAACAGCTTTGTTTTAATTTTGAAAAACTACGGATCAGGAAATAGCTGAAGTATAATTTTTAGAATCTAAGTTGTCACATCACCTTCAGGATGTTTTCTTATTGTTAATGCCATGTGACAATAAAAGATAACAATTTTTATATAAATAATATTTCTGTTAAAATTCTGATCTCAACTTAGCTATTGTTAGTTTACAAATAAAAAGGTAGATATCATAAATTAGGGTAAGCAAAGCATGCAAATCTAAAGAATCTATATCTGAATTCCTAGATTAGCATTAAAACCAATCACCGCAACAAATACCTCAACAGTATGCCTTGTGTGCAGAAAGGAAGCGATACTGAACATTCAATGCCACAACTGTAAGGTTTTCGGAGAAGCACCTGTGGCAGTTTCAGCAGTTTCTATATGGAATGCTCCCCCTTTCTAGGATTACTTGAAAAAATCAAGTCAATTCGAATTACGTAGCTGTAAGACATTGACATGTGTAGTTTTTACAGATTCAGAATCTTCTGTGTGATTTAAAACGGGCAATGGTTCATAATAACAGGAAACTTAAATAATAAGGGATCACATATTTGCAGGCAACATTTGGATTAAAAATACATAAGACACACATAAGGTGCAGAAGCACACTGACTGACCTTAAGCCATTGTCATGTGACCACCTTGACCATGAGCTACTGCTCTAAAACACTGCCTTTTAAATTACCTCTGGTAATTTTTTTTAGCATGAAGCCAATTTAAATATGTCAATATTTCAACAAAACTTTAACAGTATGGACTAAAAACCATCAACTCACGATTCTGGTTACTTTAAAATTTGGTATGCTGTATCTCAAATACATTAGTAACTATTCCTAGATGGAAATAAGCAAATACATGGAATCATTAAAAAAAGATAAAAAACATTACTAAATTGTCCATTTGTACAGACAAAACATTAGCAAACATCTAAGATATCTTCAGCAAAAGAAATACATGTGTATTTTTAACCCTTTGGTATCCAAACTCTTAATTAATAATGAAGACTTTCTTAAATATATTCTTCAGTTAATAACAGGAAGAAACTATTTTTAAAGTTTCTACCTACATAAATTTGGTGCCAAGTTTTCAAGTTCAAAGTTACTGAGGATAGTTTTACATTGCAATTGAGCACAATTATGTTTGCATACATTAAAACGCAAAACCACCATTCTAGGAGTTTGATGAAGTATTGAACATGCTTCTGCTATAATTTAGCAAGGGAAAAAGACATCTGGATTTAGAAACCATTGGTTTCACTTGAAAGCACTACCTATAAAAGCAGTAAAAAATATCTATATTTTAATCAAGCTGCTATGAAAAACAATCAGAATTCTAAACTTAATTTCTTAACAAGTCTGGAATGGTGTCAACCCACTTACTGTCCCTGTCTAGCAGGCAGAACTTAATAGTTATCTCAGAGAGTGATTCCTCCATCCCAAAACACCTTAACCAGAAAACAGCCAAGACCAGACAAATCTGCTGTGGTGACAATTAGATAAAAGGAGGCAGCACAGTGGCACACACTTGTAAACCCAGTGCTCTGGGAGGCAAAAGTGGGAGGATTGCTTGAGCCCAGGAGTTTGAGACCAGCCTGGGCAACACAAGACGACTCCATCTCTACAAAACATATTGAAAAATTAGTTGGGCATGGTGGTGTGTGCCTGTAGTTCCAGCTACTCAAGAGTCTGAGGCAGGAGGGTCACTGGAGCCCAGGGGCTGAAGCTGCAGTGAAGTGTAATCACGCCACTGTACTTTAGCCTGGACGCCAGAGTAAGAGTCTGTCTCTTAAAACAAAAAAGAGGAGGCAAAAAGTAGGATGTGAGGATTACAATTCAGAGGACCTAAAATCAGAAAAATATGAATTCAGAGTCATAATCCTGGTAGATTTTATAACTGCATTATTATTCTGACAGGCAAATAAGCTAACAAATAAAAACAAACCACAAATTTCAAAATGAACAACTAAAAGTAAATCTGGGTTACATTTTGACAAGGGCAAAAGCTGCAAATAAATTTAACACTCATATTAAATAAGCTCATCATCTGTATTTGCCCTAATGAAGATCTGGCTTCTAGACAGGGCTCTATGGTAAACAAACAAAGGTGTGTCTGAATGGTCAATTATGATCCAAACTAAGCAAATTCCATTTTAATTAAAAATTTCTAAAAGTGAAGTATTTTTTTTGGCATTCGAAGTCTAACATTACATTCTAGGCTTTTGTTATTATAGCCAACGGTGCCCGCTTTCTAAACTAGGCAAGAGAGAATTTTCTAGAGTGAGTCACTGAATTTGCTTATATAAGGCTATAGATGCTTCTCAAGCTATCTAATGATCCCCAGTTAAAATAAAAAATTAATTTAATTACGTTAAAATACATGTAGCCCAGCTGAAGATCTGGTTACCACAGAATAAATGGCTTCTAAAAAAAAATCCTCTCCTATAAAAAGGTTCTCAGACTTTGCCATTAAACACTGGTACCTATATAATGCAGTATTAAAATGGACCCACAAATCTGCCTGAGATGCAAGTAATGCTGGTTTCATTCTAAATCTCTTTATTCCTACTCAGTGGCAAAAAGCTATTTTAATAGGTGGTTGATATGGAAACATCCTCCACTTTATCTCTCAAGAAAATAAAGACGAAGTAGCCGACATTAATTGGTAGCAAATTACTAAGAGTACAGCTAATCCAAGGCTCAAAATCTGCTATATACAAGGTTGGTAGTAAAAAGATCTTAATTATCAGCAGACAGCAAGTTTTCAAGTCTTCTTCCAAAATCACATTAAGATTTAATGTTATGCTGCTATATGCTCTATTGTCCAAAAGAAAAATAAGATGACAATCTTTTTGTAATAGTATACCCTCTTCTTCCAATCAAAACCTGAGTGTCAAGCAAGCAGCAAATACTGGCTGCAGCGGGAAAATGGAACTACTACATTAGCAAGATTAAGGATGGTGAAAACTTCACATATTTGCTGAAAACTCCATACACAGAAATTTAGGTCCTTTAAAGTACACAAACATACAGTTTGATCACAGAACTTAGATTTAATCCTGTGAATTTTAATTTTGAGATGTAAATAATGGCAAATAATAATGACCAACATATAAGCCAGAAACAGAATCTCACACACAGAAAACTTGGCACCAAAACTCAAGATTTAAAATAAGAAAAGAAAAAGAAAGTCCATTAACATACTCACGTGTGGTGCTAGAAAATTTAATACGATGCACAGCAGCTGAAATGCGTTATCTTACAGATGCAACCTACATTAACAAGTAAGTTATATAACAAACCATTCTAGCCACAGACACTTAGTGTACTTGCCCTTATTATTATGTACCTGATGTCCAAAACAGCACAACAATTTAAGACTTTGGGCACTTTATATAGCAAATATATAAAAAGCAAAGCAGGAATTAAGAGCAAATTAATTTAATAATACTGATATAAGGCAGCTTTTAATCTATTCACAGGAAAAATTTATATTATCTCCTAACTATTATAGCATGTAATATGAATAATTAATAATCTGGTCCATTCTGAATGAAAAAATAAGTAACTTTAAGGACGTTAATTCTATGCTCCTTAAACGTCTTTAAAAAAAAAAGGTTATGGTTTGCTAGGACTACTACACCTTACCATGAGCAGCATTACAGGGAATAAAATAGACCTAGTACCATTATTTTGGAGATTCAAACTGTTACACGTTGGTAGACTAAATGGGGTAATTATAAAAATGTGCAGATATCAAGAAGCAACTTACAAATTAACTGACAAAACTTGACACTTTAGATGTTAAAACTAAATAACCACATATACAATAGCAATAAATAATGATTACTTGTGCTCTATCTCCAGGCCAAAGACTTGTAACTTTAAGAATCACTTTTGGCTAGGTAGCTCAGGCTAAATATTTCTTCTAAAAAAGAAAAAAAAAAAATGAAAGCTTTCCAGGGAAGTCACCATAATGCAGGGTCTTGAGGGGTGGCTCTTATACTGAGAAGGAAAAAGACTGGCATCTGAGCCCATCTCAGCCACACCTGGTGGAAAAGAGACACTTGAGGGCCCTGTAACCAAGGACAGAATTGTAAATAAAAGATTCTCATTTTTAAAAAGACACCTACTAAAAAAAGGACATTGTGATATTTATTGGCTGAAAAGATTAAGCTATCCATAAAATGAACAAAACATCTTTGTAATAAAATGTTTAGGATCAATTAAGAGTATTATTTAGAAAAGTCATTAAAAATATCAACTTCTAATTATCCACTGTTTCAATAAATGACAAGCAATTTAATCAATTATGTTATATATGACTCCGTACTTTATAATGAAAGCTTCTGTTATTAAAGATGAGTTTTTAATCTAACTACGACTAAGAAAAATGCACAAATAACTTTGCTTTAAAGCAATACACTGAGAATCATCTCAGTGTTCTATTGTATTAAATGTATTATCAATTGTTTCTACGTTACCTTTAGTCACAACTACACATGAAGTCACGAGAGTCCTTGCAATGCAACAGTAAATAAAGGCCATGTTTATAATACTAAATAACTATGTAAGGATCATAGCCCAAACTAATGGAGAATCTTGCCAATAAACTTAACAAAACAGAAGCTAAGATATTCACAGGTTATTGACAGCCACCGGTACTTACACGTGTCGTGCATTAATGTGTATGGTTTTGCTGTCTGAGATCTACTTTCAATATTTACTATAATACAGAGTCAAAGCAATGAAATGGAAACCAAAGGGTTAAACTATTTTGTGGGTTTTCTTTTTTTCAAAGTCTAAATGTTCACATTTCTGATTAGAATAATGTGGTTTATAATTAATCTTTATGAATTATTCATAACACTTAAGGTAAAACAAAAAAGCTGATATTATCAGTTATTTTGGTTATTACAGCTCTATAGCTTACACTCAACATTTAAGGGTGAAAACCGCATCCACTTTGTTAATGCTGTGAACTGCAGAAGAAAAATTTTTATAATATAAATTTTTAAGAGAAAGTTGATAACAAATAAATTTAATAGCTAAAATAAACGTATAATGCCATGGCTAGCTAATGATTTGCATATAAGATCTAATTTCTAAAAGAATACATGTAAACATTAAGATTGTCCTATCAAAGCATAAATAAGCTAACTGATGTAAGCTGAGCTAAAACAAAAGATATTTTAAAATAATGCCACCAGTATGAGAAGCTTACAGCAAGCTTGAGGTCTTTAATGCAAATAGTCCTATTTTACAAAGAACTATCACTTATTAAGTTATAATAGGCTTTAAAACAACATTCTCACATCTGCCAAGATGTGGAAACCGAAACCCAGAAAAGCTAATTTTCTTCAGAAACTTTGAGTCAGAGAGGCCTGAAAAGATATTTTAATCCAACCCAAGCTTCTTGTTTTGAAATTAAAACTTGGCAAAAAAAAGTTTAAAGACCACAGTGACACAACTAGTTAGTGGCAAAGTAATGACGCCAAGTTCCAAATCTAATTAGTTAACTGTTCTTTCAGTTCAAATACATTCTCAACAAGAATAGAGGCTGCCTGAAATTAAACCCCCTTCTGTTAAGAGATCAACTTAATCCACACAATTTTCCTCACTAATACCAACTGTTCTAAAAGGCAAAATTATGTTACTAATTTTGAAAACAAAGTTATAGAACTTTTGCCTGCTTATGTACTGCCTTTAAACAAAACATCCTAAACTATATCTTTAGCTGCAAAGAATAAATGAAAGACACTTACTCGATGTGAGCCCCATTCGCCACAAGGGCACTGATGCATTCTAGGCTCCCAGACCGAGCTGCCTTGTGAATGGGAGTTTCACCCTCACAATCCTGAAACAACAAAAAGCAAAATATACACATACTGAGAAAAAAATTTCTGGCATTTTAAAGTAATGTCATTAGCACAGATCAGAGACCTTCTCATCCTTCTTTGAGATAAAATGTGTTGATCAAGGTCTGAAGCAGAACACAAAGAAATCAATACATGAACAGAGGATGAGAGCAAACCAGGATGGTCAAGTTCTCTAAAATGTTTAGCTACAGGTCAACAACCAAGTATCTTTGGGCCTTCTCCAGTAGCAACACCATAAATGCTCTCAACAGTGATTTATAAATCACTTTATGCTGGATCTTAGCATACATGTATTTTATATAAACCCAGAATAAGTTAACATACACACACACACACACACACACACACACACACACTTTAAATAGTCATCAAGGCCAATATATAGCACAGAATAGCTGACATATGGTCTCAGCTACCCACTTTCCTCTGTGCCCACCCCAATGCTAACCCAAGTCAACAACATCAATGCCTACCTTGAATCTTCTACTTTGAACTTGAAGTGGGACCACAGCTTAGACAAGATGGCCTGAGGTACAATGGTTGACCTATTTTCAGTATTTACTAGAGGGAATATTTACTAAATATTCCCAAACTATTTTTAGTATTTATTAGAGGAAACAGAGGAACACAAAGGTAAAGAAAAGCAAGCTTCATAAGAACAGACATAGGTGATGGGGAGGAAAGCAGCAAACCACACTGCCATGTATGTACCTATGCAACAATCTTGCATGTTCTTCACATGTACCCCAGAACTTAAAATGCAATAATATATAAATATATATATAAATAAAAGAATGAGATTCCTGTTTCAGAAACGGTGGAGGGCATGGGGGAGTGGGTGAAGCACACACAGAAGCAGAGGAAAGAGAGCAAACCCAGGAAAGCCACTGTGGACAACAGCACAGTCAACCCAGGTCTACACTACACGAATGAAACAACCTCAAAGGCATCTTCATAGGCTATCAGCCAAGCAAGAGAGAGGAAAGGCAATCAGACACAGCAATGAAGAGAAGGAGGTCATTTCTGTGGAAAACAAAAGACTGGGAAATCCTGGGGGCGCCACAGCAACACCTCTTGAATAATCACACTGCAACCTCACTGGTAGCTGAACTTGGCAGAAGACTACCACAGAATTAAGAGATCAAGATAAAAAGGAGTGCAGTGATTGTGGGTCATTTAGAAAACAGTTCATTCATAAACTCAGTAAATAGTTGAGCTCCTTTACCAAGATGTACTAACTCACAGGAGAAAAAATGAGATGAGGGCCCCCCAAAGTTTAAAAAAACAGTGGTAGAATAATTTACAGAATAATAAAGAGTATGAAAGGCTCAAGTGTTTGGTGGAGGGAAAAATGTGCATGCACATTTATTTAAACAAAGGTCTAAAGAGAATATAAAGCAATGTAAAGCTCTACACAGAAAAATCCGTTTTTGAAGAGAGAAACACAGAAAACCATGTGGCTATACAGTAAACTATCTCTTGAACTCGGATTTTTTGAAAAGCCAAAACCTAGCCCTATCCTCCTAAAAGAGAGGTGGGAATGGAAGAGGAGTAGTACAAAATAAAGACAAATAAAAATTACATAAAAAACATTGCCAGGAAAACAGGAGCTGAGATTTAGATAAAGTTTTGCTGAAAAAGAAAAAAAGCTGAAAAGTGCAGGGAAAATGGTCTTTAAAGATATCCTCGGAACAAGACTAAAAAGTAAGGGTCTGTTATTGGGGGGATATTAACAGATGACAGAGAAAAAGCAAAACTATCAACCTCTGTAGGGACAATCTTTTTTTTCCTTTGAGACGGAGTCTCAATCTGTTCCCCAGGCTGCAGTATAGTGGCACAATCTCAGATCACTGCAACCTCCACTTCCCAGGTTCAAGTGATTCTGTTTCAGCCTCCTGAGTAGCTAGGACTACAGGCTCATGCCACTAAGCCCCACTATTTTTTTTTTTTTTTTTTTAGTAGAGACAGGGTTTCACCATGTTAGCCAGGATTGTCTCGATCTCCTGCTGGGATTACAAGTGTGAGCCACCACACTCAGCCTGTAGAGACAATCTTTAAGGGCAGAGCAAACACTAAAGAAAGGCCCGGGCACCTTGAGAGAAGGTAGCCAAGAGAGAAGATACTTAGAGCAAAGAGCCAGATGAAGATGCCCAGGCCTCCAGCTCAGCCCAGTCACATAGCAACCACAGCAAACTGAGTGATAAAGGGAACTGGGAGCAGTGCCAGAATGCTCAAGACAGGCTGGGCACCTAGGGTTTTAATAAAGAAAAATTTCACTTCTAATCTAGATATGAAAAATTAAAGACATCAAATGCCAGCAAAATTCTAGAAAAGGCATATGAGCTAATTACACACCAAGGACAGTCAATACAGGCTCACTAAAAGCAACATGAAAGCTGACTTCATCTACTCTTGGGGAAACCGAGAACATGAGCCTCCAGACAGCATATGAGCTTTGGTAATCTCATAGGCTCACTTTAAAGACTGCCAAGAAAGTCTGTGGTATTAACCTTGAGGAACATGAACTTAGAACTATTAGTAGCTAACATGCCAAAGGATTAACATACTAGAAATTGGGTTAAAACACAGCATCAACAGGTTCAAAAAAGTAAATGCATACAAACAACAAAGGAAAAAGACCTGAATCTGGTGTCCTAAGAGTTTATATGAGAAATGAGAGAACTGTCTACCTGGAGATGAGTTAGCAGGCGAGCGGGTGTTGGAGGGAGCTAACAAAAGGTTATTGTGCCCCCAAGATCACTGGGTGCCCATCACAAGAGGCGTCGAAATTCACCCACTACTACATAATAGAGGGAGATGATGCCTGAGATTCGGATGTAAACTCTACATGGTGGCAGATCACAACTACCTAACCTAAGACCCACCCACTAAGGAGAAATTCCAAGGTGCTTAACAATGCCCAATGATATGCCCTAGGCACATGGGAGGACTTAGAAATGTCTACCTAGATATTTCAAATGCAGGGAGGGCTGCAAAGAAAAAGATTGTAGGATCCTGTCTTGGAAGAAGCAGAGTGCAGGAGAAGTTTCCAAGAGGTGTTATCTAGAGGCACCTGAGAGGAAGGTGGGGGACACAGAAGCACACTTTCTGCCCCCTCTTCTCTATTGGAAATACTGAACTGTAATAAGACACTTTGAAAAGGGGGCTTATTATCCGTATTTTACCGATAAAGATTTAGCCACAGACCAAGTTAATGACTTGCCCAAGGCCAGAGATGTGGTAGAAGCAGGAATCAAGCCCAAACTGCCCTTTCTACCAGGGGACAGGGGTAGGGAAGAAGGAAAGAAACAAGGTGATGCCCAGCGCCGTAAGGGTATAGAGTAGGTAATTCGTAACTTAAATTTATGAATACAAGCAACAGAGCAGCAGGGAAATCTACATATGTAAAGTCATACACGCCAAGATGGAAAGGGAAATGACAGCACGGCAACCTGAAAAGTTGTCCCATATCCCAAGTTTCAGTTTAGTAACAAACAGGCCTAAAATCTTGGCCACCCACCCTTACGCTGTCTTTTCTACTTCGCATCTCTTAAGGGTACAATAACTCACCCCGCTTTCCCATTGATTCTTGTTTTAAATCAGGGCTAACAACACCTTCTTTCTCAATTACTTGCTCCTTAGGTTAGCAGCTGAGTTTTTAGGAGAGAGACTAGCAACTGCTTCACACCTGGTTATCATCAAGGATTGAATCTTGGGAAAGATAGAAAAGTAGGAAGACGACTTTGCATGAAACAAGGCCTTGATGACTGTATATAGCAAAAGCATTTACAAAAAGGAGAAAAAGAGAAGGGTATAAAAAACAGCTCCCAGAGCCCATGCCCAGGTCTCTTAAGACTAATCCAACTGCAGCAAAGGATGCCGAGCGTGGGGACTGCTCCAAGTCAGACAACCTACTGGTTATCAGATGCTGCCTGTCTCATGCAACCAAGTCCCTAACAATCTGAACACTCCCATTTAGGTGAAATGCCACTGAAAACACACCATGGAAAAAAACCTGGCATGCTTACGTTCCTGTTTGTATGCCTAATCTTAAATACCAAGTCCTCAAGTCACTTACTCTTCCCACTTAGTAGATGATACTTAGCTGCTTATCTGCATCAAGGCATCAACTCGCATCTGAAGCTCACTTTGGAGCCAACTTAATAGCCATGCTTTGTCTAGGATACAAGTGTTTCTCTAATTATCTGTGGAAATGAGGCTAAGGCAGCTCTGAGTAGAAAGCCAGAAAACCTGGGCTCAAGGCCAGGCTCCTTTAATTACCAGCTATAACCTTGGGCACATTACCCTGCACCACAGTTTATCATGAAGTCACATTGTAAGTGAAAGCACTCTATAAACAGAAAGCATTCCTGTGGAAAGGGCCTATTATCCTTCACAAGCAATTGAAGACACAAATTCTGGTTTGTCCTCAGGTAAAGATATCAAACTCTAATTAAGACCTCGATTTAAAGCAATACCATGTATATAATTATAACTGCAAAAAGAAAAAGCAAGAGCAAACGAAGTCCATTCAGCACTCCTACCGGTTTGTTAATGTTGGCTCCTGCTTGAATCAGCCAGATCAGGCACTGAGGATGTCCCCCAAAAGCTGCAATGTGGGCTGGCGTCTGCGCGTACCGCGTGGTGGAGACGTTGAGTGTGGCTCCTGCTCTCACCAACTGCATTAAGCACTCCAACTTCGAAAACAGGAGGGGGGATGAAAACACGCAGACATGTCAGTACACTATTCAATATTACACAAATAATCTAAATTCTATAATGGTGACAAATGGCCTTTTTGTTACCAATTTTTTAATAGATCAAATTAAATCACTCCTCAATGCCATGCAAATTTTAAAAGGCATTTAAAATAACATTTTTCCTTGTCTTTATGAAAAAGATGGTAGACAGAAATAAAAAAACGCAAAAAGACTAACACCATACGGATTTAAATATTTTGGTTTCCCTACAGCTGAATAAGCCAAAATCAGAAAAGATTGGACTGCAATGTTCAAAGACTTCTACCAAAACTGTTTTTTGCACAGACTATTCTAAACAAAAACGTTAAAGGGATTGGTGGTTTAAAAAACTTCGTCTAGGCCAGGTGTGGTAGCTCACTCCTATAATCCTAGCACTTTGAGAGGTTGGGTGGATCACCTGAGGTCAGGAGTTCTAAACCAGCCTGGCCAACATGGTGAAACCTTGTCTCTACTAAAAACAAAAAAATTAGCTGCCCATAACGGCAGGAGCCTGAGGCAGAAATGCTTGAACCCAGAAGGCGGAGATTGGAGTAAGCCAAGATCACGCCACTAAAATCCAACCTGGGCAACAGAGCAAGTCTTCATCTTTAAAAACAAAACTTTGTGTAATGCTGGGCATGGTGGCTCATGCCTGTAATCCCAGCATTTTGGGAGGCCAAGGCGGGCGGATCACCTAAAGTCAGGAATTCAAGACCAGCCTGGCCAACACAGTGGGGTTTCAAAAATACGAAATTGCAAAAATTAGCCGGGCGTGGTGGTGCATGCCTACAATCCCAGCTACTCAGAAGGCTGAGGAAGGAGAATCAGTTGAACCCGGGAGGCAGAGGTTGCAGTGAGCCAAAATCACGCCACTGCACTCCAGCCTGGGCAACAGAGTAAGACTCCATCTAACAAAACGAAACCCTCCACAAACTTTCTGTCACTTCAACTCCCCATAGTCAAAGACTATTTTCTATAGTGTACACAACCGTGCACTTTTAAACAAGTCAGCACTGAATACTCATTGAATATTCAAATAAGGCCCCATTCTCCACATTAGTTTTTCACTCTTTTCAAATGATTTCTATTTCAAAAACCCATGTAAAAAAAAAAAAAAAAAAAAAGCCTACAGCATAACTGAGCAATGCACCTGGTGGGTGACTAACACGGCAAGTTAAGGCTTTGTGGCCAGGCACCAATACTATGTTAGCCTCTGGCTAAAATAATTCATCACATTCAACAAATTTAGCAAGTGCCTACCGTGTGCCAAGCAATTGTTCGACCCATATTCTCTAATCCTATTCATTTGCCCTCCACTCCAATCACAATGCAGTTAGGGAACAAGCTATGCCTGACTGCAAGCAATTCTTAAGAGCAGAGACTGCACCTGAAGACATAATACCTAACACCCGTCTCACCTCAGGGTTTCCTTTCCCATCTCTCTTAGCACTCTAAGGCTTTCCTTGCAAAGGGCGGACCGCATCAATAAACACTTCTGTGAGACGAAGAATACACAGATTCAAAACACACTCTTCAACTTGGATCTGGGGGTAACGGCTGATGTCTATTTTTATTTACTGCCTTTATTAATTTACTAGGTGAAAATGAAAGTATTAACTAGTAGTAAGATGAACAGGTCTCAAATCAAATAAAAATAAAACGGATGAAAATCACTTTGCATACCAAAAATTATTTACTGAGAGCTCGCTGGGCTTTAGGCTGTTACGCTTGGGTTCAATCTAGAAACCTGGATTTGGAATTCTGGAAAGATACTGTTGAATACAGTATCATAAAAGGTACTACAGAGATTTTAAACAAGGTTTAGCCCTCTGGGAACAAATCAGTCTTACCAACGGTTAGGGATCTTGTGCATCACTAGCACATTTCTCAGACCACTAGCCTGAAACCTGTGTAAAAGGGCAGCCATTAGCAGGGTTGTGGGGGAAGCCTGGACTGGAAAGCTGCAGCCCTGAGTCCTGGCCTGATTTCTGTTCCAACAGCTTTTTCTCAGAAGGCAGTGTCTGGACACTGGACAGGGGCTAAGGCCCCTTCCATATCTAAGACCAAACAGCCCTATGATTCAGACAGCTGGAAACAATGAAGTAACTGCTTCTAGTTACATTTGATGACCAAGGTAAAGCTACTGCTCAAAGTTCCATGGAAGTAGGCTTTTGAAAAGTTACTTTTTTTTTTTTTAATGGGATAAAACACACACGAAAAGGACTATTTTAAAGTAGTTATGGCTATTTTAATCCCCAGAGACAATTGGAGGCACCACTGGGTGAAATATTCTAAGTGACCATCTGTAACGAGGCTTTAAGCATTCTACAGATTGTTGTTCACTGTCACCCAGTATTGTGTCGCTCTCAACCAGAGTAGAAGGGACGGAATCCTAAAGTTTAGAGTAAAAATAAACCACAGCAAGAGGCACTCTGGAGGGAGGGAATCCTCAGATTACTGACTGCTTCGGGAAATCTATTTCAGGCTGCAGGCAAAAGCGCAGGGAGGAGGCTTTTTTACTTTTGTTAAGAAACTCATTTTCCCTGAGGACTTGTTTTCTCCAGCTGCTACCACAGTTGCACAACTTCAGAGACAGTGCCACAGGGACCTAACAGCCCTTGAGGGTTAACCTGCTTCCCCACCCCATCGTCAAAACTCCTTTTCATTTCTTTTATTTAAAGAAAAGTAACTTTTCCACTTTAAGAGGAGAATCAGAAACTGTTTCCCAAAAGACACAACTGCGATATGAATGCAGCACCGGTGCTAGCAAGGTAAACTGCAACTTCATCAGCTGTTGGCGACATTACGATGGCCAGGCCTTCTTAAAATAACTTATTTCACGTTATCCTCTCTATATTTCTGCAAAACCATTTAACCCCACCTCATAATTTACGAGGAAAAAACACCATAAATATGCCTGAATTCTAGCCAATTTAAAAATACTAATCATTTAAAGCCACTTTCGAAAGGCAACGTGAAATCTCCGTTTAAGACTTATCTGAAAAAATACCAAGAAACTGCAGCTATCCAACCTTTAAAAACAAAGCAGCACTGTGTTCCCCAGAATTTTCAGTTTCAAAAGAGAGGAACGTAAAGGCTCCACAGGAAGAGAATTCTGCTTAATTTAACCACTTCTGCAGTCATTTATATCCAAGATAAACACAGCAGTCACTAATTTTCCTGAACCGGGGCCAGCTACGAGCCTTAAAGCAAACCCAGAAGCTGGAGAGAGGGCCTCCACCCCACACGGCTGCCAGGGCGCTAGCTCCTCGGCTGAGCTCGTCCGCAGCGCCGGCCTCGGCTCCCGGTGAGGCTGTGCCGAACCAGAAGCTCGACCGCGCCTGGGCATGCCCCTCGCGCCTAGTTCCCGCAGCGCAAGGGCTAACGACGCCTGCGACCCCAGGCGCTGCTCCCTGGAAGCCCCCTGGGCGACGCCGCGGCCTAACATCCCGCTCTGTGAAATCACCAGCGTCCCTGGCCCGGCCTGGAGGAACCCGCACAATGGGTGCGCAGGCTCCGGCCGACAGGCATCTGGACTCGCAGAGACCGCCTCGTTAGAAACTTGCCACGCGCGCCGCCGCACATGCGCCCTAGGCCCCTCGGGGCGCAGGCGCTACCGACCCCGCTTCCGCTCCGCGCTCCCAGCACGCCCCGCACCCCCCGGCTGCCCCGCCGCGGCCCTCGAGCCCGCGCGCTGCCGCACAGGCGCCCTAGGCCCCTCCGGGCGCAGGCGCAGCCAACCCCGCTTCCGCCCGCGCTCCCGGCACGCCCCGCGCCCCCGGCACCGCAGACCCGCTTTCCCCGACTCCCACTGGACAGCCACGGAAAATGGCGCCTTAAAGCGCTCGCGCCCACCTTGCCGAAGTGCGCGGCCCAGTGGACGGGCGTCCAGCCATAAAAGGAGTCCTCAGAGGCCAGGTGGGCGTGCGGTGTCTGCTGCAGTAACGAGCAGAGCGTGGTCAGGTCCCCATCGCGGCAGGCGCGGTGCAGCGGGAAGCGGAGCGACAGCAGCTCTTCGCTGGAGAAGCCCGCCTCCACGCTCGCGCCCGCTCCCGCCGCCGACATGGTCCGTCACCCGAGAGCGCAGAGCTCGCTGGCCGAGGATGCGTTGGGGAGGACCGGAGAGGTCGCCGCCGCCCGAGCACAAAGGAGCGAGACTAGCGCGCCGGTCGCGTCCCACAGGCTGCCGAGCCGAGCGCGCAACTGAGGGGGCGGGGCGGGGCCTGGAGCAGCCGGGCGCGGGGCG
Source organism: Plecturocebus donacophilus (assembly GCA_004027715.1). Lineage (NCBI taxonomy): Eukaryota > Metazoa > Chordata > Mammalia > Primates > Pitheciidae > Plecturocebus > Plecturocebus donacophilus. The sequence continues at coordinate 42,056 of PVKP010011086.1, forward strand.
GGGCCTGGCCCCGAGGACAACTGGAACAGCCGAGCAGGGGCGGGGCCTGGACCACAGACGCCTGGAGCAGCCGGACGGGAGGCGGGGCCTGGAGCGGCCGGTTGGGGGGCGGAGTCTAACGGAGAGGACGCCTGGAACAGCCGGCTAGGGGGCGGGGCCTGGACCAGAGGAAGCCTGGAAGCAGCCGGGCAGAGGGCGGGGCCTGGACCAGAGGACGTCCGCAGTAGCGGGTTAGGAGGCGGGGTCTGGAGCCGCTGACGTCCGGAGCAATCGGGCACGGGGCGGGGCTTGGGCCAAGAGGACGCCTGAAGCGTCCGGGCAGGGGGCGGGGCCTGGCTTTGCCGCCGCCTACCACGGCTCCCGGAGCTCGCGGGCACAGGGCTGAAAGTTTGGGGACTCAGGGACTTAGAACGGCAGGGCAGCGGTCTGAGTGGGGCCGGGGGCAGCTCGCGCGGTGCGTCTCGGCTGCACCCCGATTGCGGACCCCGAGCAGGTGGGAGCCGCTGGTCTCCCCAAGGCCGCGCAGCGCGCACTGAAGTTATCCAGTTAATATTTATGGAACGCCTGCGGGAAGCAGGGCTTCTTACTGAAATCTGAATATCAACAAGCCCTAGTTCCTTACGGAGCAGGAGAGGTTCCTCGGCTTTGTTCGAGGGACGCCTTCCTCGGAACCGAGTGCAGTGGGTTAGGACTATACGTTTGCAAATTTAAAAGATAAGCCAGAAGACCACACAGAGCAAAAAAAACGTGGCTTTTTGTTGAGAACTGTGTAACTGTAAGGGAATACAAAATTCCCTGTTTCAAATGACAGCATCATGGGCTTTATGACATAGGTAATTTTATTCTGATTATGAAAGCATCAGTAATTTCACTGTTGAGGAATAACCACTTTATGAAATTTCCTTTCCTTCTAAATATGCGATCTTTTCAAATCATGTGTTTTGTTTCATTTTTATATATTGTTTTCTCCTGTGTAAATTTCCTTACGTTTTACAAAATTCTACGTCACAGAAATTGAACTTTAACAAAGCAATTAGATGTCTAGGGAAACACTGATGCAGGAGAAAGCATATTGTAGCATTGGTTAATAAAATAATAAATAGAAACCTAAGATTTAACAAAGGGTAATTGTTAACTAGTGGTATAAACACCCAACACAGGCATCTATTCATGCGGCAAACATTTATTGAGTACACTGCTGAATGAAACACACCGAGAAACACTCTGTAGTGAGAAACACTCATGTTTCTATATATAGAAATACTCCATATTTCAGTTCAGTGAGCAATTGCTAATGAATGGGAAATATGAATGACAAATAGAATCTATCTTTTCTCAAGGAGCTTGTGATCTATTAGTGAGGCAGGAAAGAATAATAATTCAAGCAATACTTTTTTGTTTAGACCAAAAGGGTGAGAATAGGCTATAAACTTATTTCAGGCTTTGTTTACTCTAGAATTTAATCCTTCTTCTTTTCATGTGCCATGTTGATTTTAATTTAATCTCTTTAAAATATATCCCCTGATAATGACTTCCATCTTAGGAAAGAGGCATCCCATTTGGCTAAAGGACATGAGTGTATCTTGTCCTCCATACTAATTAAAGGGAGAGATTACTCTCTAGGCTACATTCTGGAAATAGTGAAACAGAGACACTCATAAGCCAAGGAATTTGCCCAAGGGCAAACTGCATGACTGTGGCAGAGCTTAGAATAATATCCAGACCTAGTTTCCAACCCACTGTTAGATTTTTTTTTTTTTAACTTTGAAATTTATTTTGCAGAGCGTCTTAAGGGCTAGGAAAATAAAATAGATTATAGTTGTAGCATGCTTAGTGTATGTCTTTCCTCACTTCAGATGACTGGGGTTTTTTTTTTAGGATTATTTAGACTGTATACATATTTATGTAGCTGTTTAGGAGTAAACTGACATATATATATGGTGATGGAGCCCCAAGACAGATCTTATAACTGTGGCAGGAGGATTGTGGATTGGATGGTTTCTACTGACTATTCACAATGCCAGTGATCTAATTGGTTGGTAACCCAGGTTTTGCCCAACTCTTAAAATTGTCAGAGGCGTTCAAACCAGAACAACTGCATTTTAAATGGGGCTGGGTAAAATGAGGCTCAGACTTACTGGGCTGTATTCCCAGACAGTTAAGGCATTCTAAGTCACAGGATGAGATAGGAAGTCAGAATAAGATACAGGTCATGAAGACCTTGCTGATAAAACAGGTTATAGCAAAGAAGCCAGCTAAAACCCACCAAAACCAAGATGGCAATAAGTGACCTCTGGCTGGGCACAGTGGCTCACACCTGTAATCTCAGCACTTTGGGAGGCTGAGGTGGGCGGATCACCTGAGGTCAAGAGTTTGAGACCAGCCTGATCAATATGGTGAAACCCCATCTTTAAAAAAAAAAACAAAACAAAACTCCCACCAGTGCTGTGACATTTTACAAATTCCATGGCAACATCAGGAAGTTACCCTATATGATCTAAAAAGGGGAGACATAAATAATCCACCCCTTGTTTAGCATATAATCAAGAAATAACTACAAAAATGGGCAACCAAGGCCCTCGGGGCTGCTCTGTCTATGGAGCAGCCATTCTTTTATTCTTTAACTTTCCTAATCAACTTACTTTCACTTTTTGGACTCACCCTGAATTGTTTTTTGCATGAGATCCAAGAACCTTCTCTTGGAGTCTGGATGGGGACCCCTTTCCTGTAACATCTTCCTGGTGACCACAAAGGGACTATATAATGTGGAAACCCCCGACCTAAAGGCTAACTTTGGGTAAGTGGTGGGGGTCCACTAACATCTTTCTGGTAAACCACAAAGGGATGATACTGAGGAGATCCTCCACCTGACCCAAAAGAAGTAGACTGCAGCACTGATCCACTGACTTAGGGTAAGTGGTGGGGCACCCAGGTAAAGAATGGGATTGAGTTAGAGGCCCAATGTGGGGGAGTTAGAGTCTCTCCTAAGACAGAGTGGGTTAGAGGCCCCTCTTAGTAAAAGGCAAGGACGCTTGACTGACCTTGGGTTACAGGCCCCTCAGTAAAGTCTCTCTTGGTAAAGTCCTTTTCGGCTAAGAAGGGGTTTGGCACTATGGGATGTTAACTGCTATTCTCTTTGGATTGATCTGCCTTGCACTCTTTGCTGATGGCTGTGGGTGACAGGATTAAGCATGTACAGGATCATGGGACATGGGGAACTTTTTCCTCCCTAAAAGGGAAAACTCAAGAGCTGCTGGGACTGTTGCAAAAGATCTCTTCACTACTGACAAGCGGCCGCCCGAACTCTGAATTCACTGTTGGCTGCAATGGGCGAGTCTTTCTCTGACCTCCCTGAGCACCCCCGAGGGCTGCTCTGTCTGTGGAGTAGCCATTCTTTTATTCCTTTTCTTTCCTAATAAACTTACTTTCACTTTATGGACTCACCCTCAATTCTTTCTTAAGTGAGATCCAAGAACCCTCTCTTGGGATCTGGATTGGGACCCCTTCTCTGTAACATAATAATTACCAATCTCAGGTTTTCTTTAGGACTCTCATTTCTAAAAACCTCCGAAGAGAAGAAGAAAGAGTAGATTCATAACATTTTTTTCATCTGATGAGGCAACCATACAGGAGGCAATTTAGGCATTTGAAGATATGATCTAAATCCATGAAAGAAAACAGGAAAACTCAAAACTCAACATACTTAAAAAAAAAAAAAAAAGTCCAAAAAACCCTGCCTTTAGATTGGATTTTTTTTTTTTTTTCAAAAAGGGTTTGCATTGTATGAGAAATTGTGGAGGTGAGCAGGGCTCAGTTGTGTGAATGACACAGTGATTCAGTGTCTATACGTGTGACAGACATTGATGGGTATCTCTTGAGTGCTGTTATTATACCAGGAGCAGCACACCCTGAGGGACATGGGGTTGTAGAGAAAGGCAGACCCCAGCTGATGTTCCATACTAAGCATGCCATGTGAAGGAGTGTCCGGGCCGGCACGTCTGCCGGGGACTTTTGGCCAGCAAGAGGGTCCCTATACCTGGAAGAGAGAGTGCGCGGAAGAGAAGAAAGACAGAAAGACAGATGGGGTCTGGAGGACTGAATAGGCGATGCCTAAACAGCAATTTTATTTGTGCATAGGGTCCCAATATATACCTTCAGCCTTCAGTAGCTCAGGTCAACTCACATTGTTAATTCTATACAACAAAGGGGAACAGAAAGTTGCAATATTGCAAATCTGGGGGAGGAGATAAGAAACTAGTAACAGAAAAGGTACATAGTGAGGGACCATAAAAGTGGGCAGGTGATTTTTCTTTATCTATTGTGTAGGGATTTACATTTAGAAAGGTAACATTCTTTAGAGGTCAGGCAGGATCATAGATCTTAAAGGCACAGGGATTTGCATTTAGAAAGATAACATTCTTTAGAGGTCGTATGAATGGTCACAGGGCTTAAGCAGTGTTCGGTAAACAGAGTCATAAAACTAGCCCAGAACAGGAACCAAGGAAAAACACAATGTCTTGTAAGACCACATAGCTATCACCGGGCCATTATGTTAGCGTCAGAGAGTCTGAATAACTTTTACAGAATCATCCTTTAGTTTCTGCTTTTCCATAGCTCGACTGCCTCCAGGAAGGGGAAATGTGTCTGGGCTCAAGCTCACATTATGGTGGAGGCGCGGTCAGGGGGCCTCTACGGTGGAGCGATCCCCACAAAGGAGTGGCCTTTTAATTTCAAAAAGTTTGGGAACCAATGAGGGGTTTTGTTGTGCCATTTAAGGGAGGGAGTGATGGCTTAGGTGGAGGGTGGGGGACTCAGGTCAGACTTGCAGCTTGGCTCTGGGGATGGAGGTCAGGGAGCCCACTGTGACGACACCTTCAGGACTCAGCGTGGGCCTCCGAGCCTTGCTGTTTTTTCCTTGGTCCCTCCTCCCTTTCTATCCACGTCCACCATGCTGGCAGGTCCATCTTTTGAGAGGGCACAGCTGCTTAAAACTTGATGTAAGAACAGTTTCCAAAACTTGTTGTTCAGATACTACCTGCAGGTGGATTTTTCTTTTTTTAGACAGGATCTCACTCTGTTCCGAAGGCTAGAGTGCAGTGGCGCAGTCATGACTCACTGCAGCCTTGACCTCCTGGGCTTAAGGGATCCTCCTGCCTTGGCTTCCCAAAGCACTGGGATTATACATGTGAGCCATGGCTCCTGGCCCTATGTAGATTTTTATATATACATAAGATTGATATTTTTTCTTAAAACAGGTTCACTTTTTTAAACTTACCCCCACTTCATTTACATCCTCTTCGTTAATAAAACATTAGTGAGTTTGTGGTGCTAGTTACATTTTCTCTCTACCCATTTAAACAAATAGATATTAAAGTAGTTTGTTCCGTGAACCTCCCAAATTGGCTCCGGCCTTTTGAGGTTTTCAAACCACACCTGGGAAAATGCTCCCAGGAAGCACAGTCCCTTGGCTGAGTGATGTCCTTACAGCCAGGGCTGGCTGCCTGTCTTTGGAGTTCTTGTTATGTCACTGCCCAGGGCTGTCCAGGGCACATCTTTGATACTAGGGCTACCACTGCCTGGAAGGTTGCTCCCTGCCCCATCCCAGAGTCCACTTTCTTTGATCTGGGTTGAATTATGTCCCCCTCAAATTCATGTGTTGAAGTCCTAAACCCCGGAACTTAGAATGTGGCCTTATTTGGAAATAGGGTCATTGCAGATATAACTAGTTGACATGAGGTCACACTGGAGTAGGGTGGGCCCCTAATCCCATATGACTGGTGTCCTTATAAAAAGGGATATTTGAACACAGATGCAGGAAGACCACCACATGAAGATAGATACAGAGATGGGGGTGCTGCTTCTACCAACCAAGGAACCCCAAAGACGATGGCAAATCACGAGGAGCCGCGGAGAGGCCTGGAGCAAATCCTTTCTTCATAGCCCCAGCAGGAACCAGCCCTGCTGACATCTCTGTCTGGGCCTTCCATTTCTGTTGTGAAGCTGTCCAGCTCCAGAAAAGAATACACTAGTCCTTGCTGGGTTCCGTCTCACTTGCCCGAGGCTGGGGAGACCCCAACCATCCCCTGGGTGCCCCTGTGCACTGACTCTGTTTACTTCCCTTTCCAAAGCCATTTCCCACGTTAGGACAAGAGCTTCCATCCCCTGCAGGCAGGCCCAGGAGGACTTTCCAGGTATCTAGCCTTGAAAATATTTTCAACTGATTCCTTAATTTCCCCATGTGGGTACCATAGAGGAAAGTAAGTCCCTGGTGAGCCTTTGCTGTTATTTAAATGGCTTCTGCTGATCTTCTTGGGAGGGGTGCTGGTGACTCCACCATGCTCTCCTCCACTGGCAGAGTGCCCAGCCCCTAGTCAGAGGCCACTGGCACGCTCCTGGCTGGACCAGGCCTTGGTCCCTGTTGTGACCATCTTCCTCACCCTTCCTGAAATTGCCACCCTATTGTATTTATTCCGTAACAGCATTCTAGAAACAAAGCACTTACTCTGACAGGATTTCCTGCCACCTCCAAATGAAACAATTTAAAAGCTGGACAAGGAAATGGTACTCCTTTTTCTAATAATGAAAGAAATCGATTTTTTTAAAAATGCAAACTGTGGAGAGGCATGCCTGAAACTGCATCCCCTATTCATAAACTCTTGTGATTAGAAACATCCCAGAGATTTGCTTTTCAGGGCTTTAAGTGTGGAAGCCAACGTCTGTCCTCCCAGCTGCCCCCTCTCTGCTTTGGAGGGGAGCTCTTGGTGAGCCCCTTAAGCAGGTAGAGGAGCCTCCTCTGAAAATATTAAATACTCTGGCTGATGCACCATGTCCTGCTGAGCAGTGTCGCAGATGGGTCTCTGCCTGTCTCTCTCTTTCTTCCTCTCTCTCTTTCCATCATTACTTTATCCCTTGAATGTAGGATGTAGGACATTGCCCAGCCCATATTAAGTCCTTAATATGTATTTGTTGAATGACATGAAATTAAAATGGAAGACTGAGCTTCAAACCAGTTGATAGCCCCCTTCAGAAAGGGTGAACACACCACCGAGTAGGGATATTGAATATAAAGAACTTAAAGATTCTAGAATCTTACTAATCATCCTGTGTCTTGCTTTTGCATTGTTAAAAGAATGATTAGCAAAATCACTTTCAATTAGCAAAGGTGATTACCCATTAAAAAAAAAAAAGGAAAGAAAAGTCCTCAGTTCTACTCCCAAACAAGGGCGGGAAGGAACAGGAAATGCTACCAAGCTGCGGGAGGAGCTGCTCGGGGAGGATGACCTGCAGGTGATTTCCTGACATCTTGACCGTTAATTTAGCAAGCATGCATGCAGTCCTTGAAAATGTTTTCAACCAGTTCCTTAATTTCCCCATGGGAGTACCATAGAGGAAAGTCCCTAGTGAGTCATTGCTGTTATTAAAATGGCTTCTGCTGATCTTCCTGGGAGGGGTGCTGGTGCCCCCACCACACACACATACATGTTCTCCTCCACTGGCCAAATGCCCAGCCCCCAGGCAGAGGCCACTGACCCGCTCCTGGCTGGACCAGGCCCTGGTACCTGGTGTGACTCAAGGGATTTACATCTTCTCGCTTCCTGAAATTGCCACTATTGTATTTAATCCATAAGAGCATTCTAGAAACAAAGCATTTGCCCTGATAGGAGTCTTCATGACCTAGGATAAAATAATCCACCCATCTCATGTTATGAGAGGAGGTGGATGTCACCTTAAAACCACTCATACCTCACAGCACAAGACTGTGTGATGCAAGACAGCCCTAGCCACGCAGAAGCACCAGGGTGTGGGATGCAAAAGAGATCAAATCACTGGTGTCACAGTGTGGGCTCTGCCTGCTAGAAAAACACTTGATTGATTGCCTCCCTCTATCCCATAGCATCTAGAACCTTCCACAACCCTTCCTGGCTCTTCTAAACTTGAGCGCTGACTCTATAAAGTTGGGTAAGTGTTTTATGGAGCAGCCAGATTCTGGGATGGAAGCTGGAGAAAACAGCACAGCTCTGGCCCTGGCGCAGAGCTCGAGGGTGACTGCTGAGACAGTTGAATTTCTCGTTGTGACTGCCTTCTTTTTTTCCCTGTTTCTGAAGGCTGAGTTGAAATGAATATTGCAAAGAATATGGCATAGGGTTCCTCTGCTGGAGAATGGTTTTCCTTCCTGCCCTGCCTTAGTTTCCACATTTATTAAAGGAAAACAATAATTATCTTGCCCAGGTAAAGATCATTGTGAAGGTCAGGTGAGCTTTTGGGTGTGGAAGGATCTCTAGACTGAGAAGATGCTGGGTACTAATTGCTCTCCCAAGTGCCTTTACAAATTTACACTGCCAACAGCAATTCACCAAAATCCCAGTTCCTGATTCTTTCTGATATTAGGTATTGCTATTAGAGTTTATGTTTTGTTTTGTTTTTTATTGAAGGCTAAATTGCAGTGGTAATGGCTGCTAGGGGCTTTGTTGTCAGTAACTAGGGCCACTGAGTGCAGGCCAGCTGCTGAGAGTGTCCCTGGTGCCTGTTGGGCTCCTGTGCCCTGCTCCTTGGAGCCGGTGCCCTGGGGGACTGTTTCACCTGGCACTGTCCTCTATGTAGGCTGCCGAGGCTGCATGGTTCTGACCTCTGGCTGGGGACAGTTCATCCCAAGTGTAGGTTGGATGTTTCCTATTCGTTTCCAAATTGCATCAGCATGCAGCCTGTGACTTTGATCCACACTTACTGCAGGTTTGATGTGCTGGCAAGGATGTCTCACTCCACAGAGAATAACCAGGACCACAGACCCAGAGTTGCTCCTGTCAACTTGGGCATGTGTCCCCCGCTTCACTACAGCCTGACTCCAAGGAGCAGTGGGCAAGAACAGAGGAACAATTAGAGTTCAGACACACTCAAAAATCTGTTCCACGTGGATTTGACTTCAATGTGAAAGCAAAATGGAAAAAGATTTAGAAGAAAATGTAGCAGAACATCTTTATGACATTAGAGGAGTGGAGGATTTCTCAACAAGACACACAAAGCACAGCCATAAAAATGTCTGAACTTGTCTATAATTAATAACATAATAATGTCTTTCAATTATTATTAATAACATATTTCAAAGCAAAACACAAGCTATAGAACAAGGGAAATTGTTTACAATTAATTAAACACATACAGTCATGCCTCGCTTAACAGCATGGATACATTCTAAGAAATACACCATTAAGTGATTTCCTCATTTCAGCATCTTAGCGTGCACCTCCACAAACTTGGATGGTACAGCCTATCACACACCGAAGGCTGGATGGTGAAGCTTGTTGCTCCTAGGCTACAAACCTGTACAGCATGTTCCCATACAGAATACTGCAGGCAATTGTGACATAACGGTAAGTATTTGCATATTTAACATACCTAAACATAGGAAAGGTACAGTCAAAATATATGAATAGTATTATCATCTCATGGCACCACTATTGTATATGCAGTCTGTCATTGACCACATGGTTGTATGAAGGATGTGACTGTAAAGTGTTGGTATTCAGCACATAAAAAGAACTTCTACAAATCAAGAAGAGAAAGATGAACAACAGGGGCAAAGGATATTGACAGGCAATTTGCTGGAAAGAAACATAAATGTCCAACAAGCAAGATGCTGAGAAATCAGTAATTTCTCTGCCCTACTGAATGGATTAGTCCCCGCACCAGGCAAACCTGCTGTGACACTTACAGTGGTTCTCTAACTTAAGACAAGCGCATGCTCTCATCACACCCCTTTCTAGCTCCTGCCCATCTCTCCTCTGCCCTTTCAAAGAATTGTCTGCAGCCATTGTCTCTCAAGCCCGCCTCAACCCTTTCCAACTGGACATCAATCCTCAGCACTCCCAGGGATAGCCGGTGAAATTCATCACAGTCCTTCAAATCTGCCAAACCAAACAGTCAATTCTCTATCCTTATCTGGTTTCATCTTGCTGCAGCATGCAACACGTTGACCATTGGCTCCTTTTTGAAACACTCTGTTCTGACTTCTATAACACAACAACTCTCTTGTTGGACCTCGAAATGTTCAAAGACCCCAGGGCTAGGTCTTAGATCCTCCGTTCACTGTATTTTCTTTTTTCTTTTTTTTTAATTGTACTTTAGGTTCTAGGGTACATGTGCAGATCATGCAGGATTGTTGCATAGGTACACACATGGCAGTGTGGTTTGCTGCCTCCATCCCCCCACCACCTACATCTGGCATTTCTCCCCATGTTATCCCTTCCTGACTTCCCCAGGCCCCACTGTCCCTCCCTTACCCCTCTAACAGACCCCAGTGTGTGATGCTCCCCTCCCTGTGTCCATGTGTTCTCATTGTTCAACACCCGCCTATGAGTGAGAACATACGGTATTTGATTTTCTGTTCTTGTGTCAGTTTGCTGAGAATGATGGTTTCTAGATTCATCCATGTCCCTACAAAGGACACGAACTCATCATTTTTTATGGCTGCATAGTCTTCCATGGTGTGTGTGTGCCACATTTTCCTTGTCCAGTCTATTGTCGATGGGCATTTGGGTTGGTTCCAGATCTTTGCTACTGTAAACAGTGCCACTATGAACTTACATGTGTGCAAATGTCTTTATAATAGAACAATTTATAATCCTTTGGGTATATACCCAGTAATGGGATTGCTGAGTCAAATGGAATTTCTATTTCTAGGTCCTTGAGGAAGCACCACACTGTCTTCCACAATGGTTGAACTAGTTTATACTCCCTCCAACTGTGTAAAAGTGTTCCTATTTCTCCACATCCTCTCCAGCATCTGTTGTCTCCAGATTTTTTAACGATCGCCATTCTAATTGGTGTGAGGTGGTATCTCAATGTGGTTTTCATTTGCATTTCTCCAATAATCAGTGATGATAAGCATTTTTTCATGTGTTTGTTGGCCTCATGTATGTCATCTTTTGAAAAGTGTCTGTTCATATCCTTCACCCACTATTGGATGGGTTTGTTTGCTTTTTTTTCTTGTAAATCTGTTTTAGTTCTTTGTAGATTCTGGATGTTAGCCCTTTGTCAGATGAGTAGATTGCAAAAATTTTTTCCCATTCTGTTGGTTGCTGGTGCATTCTAATGATTGTTTTTTTTTTGCTGTGCAGAAGCTCTGGAATTTAATTAGGTCCCATTTGTCCATTTTGGCTTCTGTTGCCAATGCTTTTGGTGTTTTAGTCATGAAGTCCTTGCCTATGCCTATGTCCTGAATGGTTTTGCCTAGGTTTTCTTCTAGGATTTTTATGGTGTTAGGTCTTATGTTTAAGTATTTAATCCAGTTGGAGTTAATTTTAGTGTAAGGTGTCAGGAAGGGGTCCAGTTTCTGCTTTCTGCACACTGCTAGCCAGTTTTCTCAAAACCACTTATTAAACAGGGAATTCTTTTCCCATTGCTTGTTTTTGTCAGGTTTGTCAAAGATCAGATGGTTGTAGATGTGTAGTGTTGCCTCTGAGGCCTCTGTTCTGTTCCATTGGTCTATATCTCTGTTTTGGTACCAGTACCATGCTGTTTAGATTGCTGTAACTTTGTAGTATAGTTTTAAATCAGGTAGCATGAAACCTCCAGCTTTGTTCTTTTTGCTTAGGATTATCTTGGCTATGTGGGCTCTCTTTTGGTTCCATATGAAGTTTAAGGTGGTTTTTTCCATTTCTGTGAAGTAGGTCATTGGTAGCTTGATGGGGATAGCGTTGAATCTATAAATTACTCTGGGCACTATGGCCATTTTCACGATACTGAGTCTTCCTAACCATGAGCATGGAATGTTTCTCCATTTGTTTGTGTCCTCTCTTATTTCCTTGAGCAGTGGTTTGTAGTTCTCCTTGAAGAGGTCCTTTACATCCTTTGTTAGTTGTATTCTTAGGTATTTTATTCTCTTTGTAACCATTGTGAATGGGAGTTTGCTCATGATTTGGCTCTCTGTTAGTCTGTTATTGGTGTATAGAAATGCTTCTGATTTCCACACATTGATTTTGTATCCTGAGACTTTGCTGAAGTTGCTTTTCAGTTTAAGGAGATTTTGGGCTGAGATGTTAGGGTCTTATAAATATACAATCATGTCATCTGCAAATAGAGACAATTTGACTTTCTTCTTTCCTAATTGAATACCCTTTATTTTTTTTTCTTGCCTAATTTCTCTGGCTTGAACTTCCAATACTATATTGAATAGGAGTGGTGAGAGAGGGCATCCTTGTCTAGTGCCAGATTTCAAAGGGAATGCTTCCAGTTTTTGCCCATTCAGTATGATATTGGCTGTAGGTTTGTTGTAATTAGCTTTTATTATTTTGAGATATGTTCCTTCGATAACCAGTTTATTGAGAGTTTTTAGCATAAAGTGCTGTCGAATTTTGTCAAAGACCTTCTCTGCATCTGTTGAGATAATCATATGTTTTTTTGTTTTTGTTTTTGTTTTTTTTAATAAAGATGGGGTTTCACCATGATGGCCAGGCTGGTCTTGAACTCCTGACCTCAGGTGATCCACCCACCTCGGCCTCCCAAAGTGCTAGAATTACAGGTGTGAGCCACCACGCCTGGCCAATCATATGGTTTTTGTCTTTGGTTCTGTTTATGTGGTAGATTATGTTTATAGACTTGTGTATGTTGAACCAGCCTTGCATCCCCAGGATGAGGCCTAATTGATCATGATGATTAAGCTTTTTGAAGTGCTGTTGCAGTCAGTTTGCCAGTATTTTATTGAAGATTTTTGCATTGATGTTCATCATGGATATTGGCCTGAAGTTTTCTTTTTTTGTTGAGTCTCTGCCGGGTTTTGGTATCAGGATGATGTTGGTCTCATAAAATGATTTCGGAGGGATTCCCTCTTTTTGTATTGTTTGGAATAGTTTCAGAAGGAATGGTGCCAGCTCCTCTTTGTACATTTGGTAGAATTCAGCTGTGAACCCATCTGGACCTGTACTTTTTTTGGTTGGTAGGCTATTAGTTGCTGCCTCAACTTCAGCCCTTGTAATTGGTCTGTTCAAGGTTTCAATGTCTTCCTGGTTTAGGCTTGGGAGGGTGCAAGTGTCCAAGAATGTATCCATTTCTTCCAGGTTTAATGGTTTATGTGCATAGAGTTGTTTGTAGTAATCTCTGATGGTAGTTTGTATTTCTGTGGAATCGGTGGTGATAACCCCTTTTCCATTTTTTATTGCATCTATTTGATTCTTCTCCCTTTTCTTTTTTATTAATCTGGCTAGCAGTCTGTCTATTTTGTTGATCTTTTCAAAAAATCAGCTCCTGGATTTATTGATTTTTTAAAGGGTTTTTTATGTCTCTCTCTCCTTCAGTTCTGCTCTGATCTTAGTTATTTCTTGTTTTCTCCTAGGTTTTGAGTTTTTTTGATCTTGCTCCTCTGGCTCTTTCAATTTTGATGATAGGGTGTCAATTTTAGATCTTTCCTCACTTCTTTGGTGGGCATTTATTGCTATATATTTTCCTCTAGACACTGCTTTAAATGTGTCCCAGAGATTCTGGTATGTTGTGTCTTTGTTCTCGTTGGTTTCTAAGAACATCTTTATTTCTGCCTTTATTTCATTGTTTATCCAGTCAATATTCAGGAGCAGGTTGTTCAGTTTCCATCAAGTTGTGTGGTTCCAAGTTAGTTTCTTAATTCTAATTTGATTGCAATGTGGTCTGAGAGACTGTTTGTTATGATTTCAGTTCTTTTGCATTTGCTAAGGAGTGATTTACTTCCAATTATGTGGTCAATTTTAGAGTAGGTGCAATGCCGTGCTGAGAAGAATGTATATTCTGTAGATTTGGGTTAGAGAGTTCTGCAGATGTCTATCAGGTCTCCTTGGTCCATATCTGAGTTCAAGTCCTGAATATCCTTGTTAATTTTCTGTCTTGTTGATCTGTCTAATATTGACAGTGGAGTGTTAAAGTCTCCCACTATTCTTGTGTGGAAGTCCAAGTCTCTTTGTAGGTCATTAAGAACTTGCTTTATGTACCTGAGTGCTCCTATATTGGGTGAATATACATTTAGGATCGTTAGCTCTTCTTGATGCATTGATCCTTTTACCATTATGTAATGCCCTTCTTTGTCTCTTGATATTAGTCAGTTTAAAGGCCATTTTATCAGACACTAGGATTGCAACTCCTGCTTTTTTTTGCTCTCCATTTGCTTCATAAATCTTCCTCCATCCCTTTATTTTTAGCCTATGTGTGTCCTTGCACATGAAATGGGTTTCCTGAATACAGCACACTGATGGGTCTTGACTTTTTATCCAATTTGCCAGTCTGTGTCTTTTGATTGGGGCATTTAGCCCATTTACTTTTAAGTTTAATATTGTTATGTGTGAATTTGATCTTGCCATTTTGATGCATGCTACATGTTTTGCCAGTTAGTTGACACATTTTCTTCATTGTGTTGATGGTCTTTACCATTTGGTACGTTTTTAGAGTGGCTGATACTGGTTGTTCCTTTCCTCGTTTAGTGCTTCTTTCAGGAGCTCTTGTAAGGCAGGCCTGGTGATGACGAAAGCTCTCAGCAACAGCTTGTCTGTAAAGGATTTTATTTCTCCTTCGCTTATGAAGCTTAGTTTGGCTGGATATGAAATTCAAGGTTGAAAGTTCTTTTAAGGATGTTGAATATTGGCCCCCACTCTCTTCTGGCTTGTAGGGTTTCTGCCGAGAGATCCGCTGTGATTCTGATGGGCTTCCCTTTGTGGGTAACCCAACCTTTCTCTCTTGCTGCTCTTAGCATTTTTTCCTTCAGTTCAAACCTGGTGAATCTAACGATTATGTGCCTTGGGTTACTCTTCTTGATGAATATCTTTGTGGTGTTCTCTCTATTTCCTGGACTTGAATGTTGGCCTGCCTTGTTAGGTTGGGGAAGTTTTCCTGGATAATATCCTGAAGAGTGTTTTCCAGCTTGGATTCATTCTCTCCATCACATTCAGGTACACCTTTCAAACGTAGATTAGGTCTTTTCACATAATCCCGTATTTCTTGGAGGCTTTGTTCATTTCTTTTTACTCTTTTTTCTCTATTCTTACCTTCTCATTTTATTTCATTGAGTTGATCTTCAGTCTCTGATATCCTTTCTTCTGCTTTGTCGATTCGGCTATTGAAATTTGTGTATGCTTCGTGAAGTTCTCATGCTGTGTTTTTCAGCTCCATCAAGTCGTTTATATTCTCCTGTAAGCTGTTTATCCTAGTTACCATCTTGTCTAAGCTTTTTTCTAGGTTCTTAGTTTCTTTGCATTGGGTTAGCACATATTCTTTTAGCTCTGAGAAGTTTGTTATTACCCACCTTCTGAAGCCTGTTTCTGTCAATTCATCAGATTTATTCTGCATCCACCTTTGTTCCTTTGCTTGTGATGAGTTGTAATCCCCTGGAGGAGGAGAGGTGTTCTAGTTTTTGGTGTTTTCATCCTTTTTGTGCTGGTTTCTTCCCATCTTAGTGGCTTTATCTACCTGTGGTCTTTGTAGTTGATGACTTTCGGATGGGGTCTCTGAGTGGATGTTCTTTTTGTTGATGTTCAAGCTATTTCTTTCTGTTTCTGAGTTTTCCTTCTAACAGGCCCCTCTGCTGCAGGGCTGCTGGAGGTCCACTCAGGACCCTGCTTGCCTGAGGATCACCTGTGGAGGCTGCAGAACAGTAAGGGTTGCTGCTGGTTTCTTCTTCTGTTATCCTCATCCCAGAAGGGTATCCACCAGATGTTGGCCTGAGCTCTCCTTTATGAGGTGTCTCTTGGGTATATGGGGGTTGGGAGCTGCTTGAGGAGACAGTCTGTCCCTTATAGGAACTTAAGTGCTGTGTTGGGAGCTCCGTTGTTCCATGCAGAGCTGCTGGTCAGGTGCCTTTAAGTCTGCTGTAGCGGAACTCATAACCGACTCTTTTCCCAGGTGCTCTGACCTAGGAAGGTCTGCTTTATTTATAAGTTCCTGACGTGCTATTGCCTTTTTTCAGAGATACTCTGCCCTGCATGGTGTAGTCTAGTCACAGTCTGCCAGCAGAGGCATTGCTGAGGTGCCGCAGGCTCTGCCCAGCTGCTGTGTGAACTGCCTTGGTATTGGTGGACTGTATTAGTAGTGGGGGATGCCCTTCCCCCCCAGTGAGCTGGACCATCCTGGGTCCAACTGCGCTTGCTGCAAAACTCTCAATCCAGAGCATTTCAGATTGCTTGTTTTGTGGGGATGGTACCCGCCGAGCCAGATTGCCTGATTCCCTGTCTCAGCCCCCTTGATTTCAGTTGAATGGATGGCTCTGTCTTCCAGGCTTTCCAGGCACCAGTTGAAACAGCTACCCAGATTTGTGTGAGTTTCTGTGTGCCAACCCACGGCATCAGCCATGCTGAAAACTAGTGGTGCTTTTTGGCCCGGGAATCTCCTGGTCTGTGGTCAGTGAAAACTTGTTTGGAAATGCAGTAAGCACTCACCCTCTGCATTGTTCTTGCTGGGAACTGCGCTCTGGAGCTGTTTCTATTCAGCCATCCTCCATTCACTGTATTTTCTTCCTAGGCAATGTAATTTAATCCCACACCTCCAAATGCTACTTACCAACTGGTGATTCCTAAATTTGTCTAGCCCTGACCTCTCCTCTGAGCTCCAGATACCTTAGTAAATATCTCCATCTGGATCTCTTAGGGCTTCTCTACTGCTCCAAATGTAATTATTGAGTCATCTTCCCCACACCTGCCACCCATCCCACACACACATAGTGTTCTGTAGCTTGTAAATAGCCCTACCACCTGTCCAGTGGCTTGAATCCAGCACCTGCAGGTCAACACTTTCCCAACTCCCACATGCAAACTGTCTGCAAGCCCGGGGGCCCTACCTCCAAATACGTCTCAAGTCCACGCACCTCTTTCTTTTTCCCCTCCCTTCTCCCTGACCCATTCTCTCTCACTTAAACTGACACAGTGGCCTCTTGGCCTTTCCTGTCCAGCAGCCGGAGGATCTTTTTACAATGTAAATTGAATAATAGTGCCAGCTTAAAACCTTCCAATGCCTTTTCATTAAACTTAGAACAAAATCCACATGGCACAGAGACTTGCTGCCCTGCTGGGTACCTGCAGCCCCTCCAGCCCAGTGTTCCACTGCTCTCTCTTGCCCTCACTGCCGTTATGCTGGCCTTGGCCTTCCTGATCCTGGACCCAGCTCCGTCTGCTGGGAATACTGTTACCCAAAACTCACACTGCTGACTCCTTGTCTTTCAGGCCTCCCCTCAAACATCATCTCAGAGGAAAGATATGGCCTGAACCCCAGCCTGAGTCATATTCTGCAGAGCCATCCTGCTTTGCTTTCCTCCCAGCACATAGCTCTAGTATGATCCCATTTCTTACTAACCATCCTGGCCCCCTTGGATGGATGGCCCAGAGAAACAAGGCCTCCTTCCCAGCGGATGCTCAGAATTTAACTAAATGATTGAATGAATAAATTTAGGTAAAACTAAATTTACAGTGGAGTTGTGTCTTCAGGGATTGGGTGACAAATTCGAATCATTTGCTGCTTGTTTCCCAGTCAAAACTGCCCTTGTGTCAGATGAGTGTGAACCAGGGAAACTCCAACTTGAATAGGGACTGGGTAAAATGAGGCTGAGACCTACTGGACTGTGTTCCCAGACGGTTAAAGCATTTCAAGTCACAGGATGGTATAGGAGGTTGGCACAAGATACAGGTCATGAAGACCGTGCTGATAAAACAGCTTGCAGTAAAGAAGCCAGCTAAAACTCACCAAAACCAAGATGGTGACGAGAGTGACCTCTGGTTGTCGTCACTGCTACACTCCCACCAGCACCATGACAGTTTACGGGTGCCATAGCAATGTCAGGAAGTTACCTATGTGGTCTAAAAAGGGGAGGCATGAATAAGGCACACCTTGTTTAGCATATAATCAAGAAATAACCATAAAAACGGGCAACCATCTGTCTATGGAACAGCCATTCTTTTATTTCTCTACTTTCTTCATAGCCATGCTTTCACTTTAGGGACTTGCCCTGAATTCTTTCTGGCAGGAGATCTAAGTACCCTCTGTTGGAGTCTGGATCAGGACCCCTTTTCTGTAACACTTCCAGATGTCTTTCAGTTGCTTTTAAAGGATGTGAGAAAGCTGTGTAGTTGTAGCAGCTGCTGGCCACAGGGGACTGTTGAGCACTTGAAATGTGGCCCATGAGACTGAGGAACTAAATTTTTAATTTTATTTAATTTTAATTTATTTAAATGTGAACTTAAAAGCAGAAGCCTGATTCAGTTATTGGAAAAATTCTTAAGTAGTTTTGGAACAACTTAGATCTGTCCATTGAACTCTTTCAAATGTAATGGTCTGAAGTCTAAGTAAGGATCAACTATTCTCCATGAAATTTTAGTGCTCCATTGAGGTGTGCTCTAAAACACTCACTGAACTTCCATGGCTTAGTAAAAGTGAAGGAATATGAAATAGCTTATTCATCATTTTTAATGTTGAATACATGTTAATATATGTAAATATGTTGAATACATGTTAGTATATGTAAATATGTTAACATACTTAGGATACACTGGGTTAAAGAAAATATATTATTCAAATTCATTTCACCTGTTTCTCTTTACTCTGGGTGTGGTTAGGGAAAAAGTTTAAATTACATACATAGCTCAAATTTTATTTGTATTGGGTGGCTGTTATGGTTGAGTGTCAACTTGATTGAATTGAAGGATGCAAAGTATTGA
This sequence comes from Plecturocebus donacophilus, assembly GCA_004027715.1. Classification (NCBI taxonomy): domain Eukaryota; kingdom Metazoa; phylum Chordata; class Mammalia; order Primates; family Pitheciidae; genus Plecturocebus; species Plecturocebus donacophilus. The sequence goes on from PVKP010011086.1 coordinate 60,709, forward strand.
TCCTGGGTGTGTCTGTGACAGTCTTGCCAAAGGAGATTAACATTTGAGTCAGTGGACGAGGAGAGGCAGACCCACCTTCGGTCTGAGTGGGCACCATGTAATCAGCTGCCAGTGTGGCCAGAATAAAAGCAGGCAGAAGAATGTGGAAAGACTAGACTGGTTTAGTCTTCTGGCCTCTATTTTTCTTTTGTGCTGAATGCTTCCTGCCCTCGAATGTCGGACTCCAAGTTCTTAAGCTTTGAGACTTGGACTGACTTCCTTGCTCTTCAGCTTGTAGATGGCCTATTGTGGACTTCACCTTGCAATGGTGTGAGTCAATACTCTTTAATAAACTCCCTTTTATATGTACATCTATCCTATTCTGTCCCTCTAGATAACCTGATTAATACAGCGGCACTGGCATATTGGAGACTAATATGTATCTCATCTATCAATAAATCACATAACTAGTCGTTTTGTTTCTCTTGCTAGGAGAATACTGTTTCTTTGGTTCAGTACCAGATGTGACCCGAGGCCCATGTTGAAGAAAAAAATTAACGTCTTTAAAGAAAGGGAACCCCCCCCCCCGCCCACCAACCAGGGTGGCAAAATGCCCAGAGGAGACTCAGGAGGATGGAGAGCAGCTGAGTGAACAGCATGGCCAGGTCTCCTAACTCACTGCTGGGCCATATCTGACATTATCCTCTACTCTGTGAATTATTTTTCTCTCTTTCCCTTCTTCCCTTCCTCTTTACTAAGTGTGTATAGTTATACTTCTCTCTCCCCATAAAGAGATCTAGAAAATGATTTTTGCCCAAGAGTTTTTGAATGAGACAATGTTGGGACATTTCTTTTTTGAACATTTCTATATTGCTTCATTTTTTAAATGAGCATTTTTTTGCAACAATAATGGTTCTTGTAACAAAGTCCACACATTACAGAAATATGTAAAATAGAAGATGAACATTGTTACGTGTAAAACTTTTCTTTTTGGTGCCACAAAGAAAAAAATAGTACTGGGACAAAGGATCACTCAGCAAAGCAATTCTTTTTATTTCTTGCAGAAAGGGCACCCCCATTAGCAATCTTGCCACAGGAGTACAATGAACAAAGGAAAGCAGACATGTTTATTCCTTATCCTTACACATTTGGGGTTGTCCTTAGTGCTGCATCTGATCTCTGTTGGCTGGAGCCAGACCTTACAATCTAAACTAAAACCCGATTGGCTAATAACTTAAAACTTTTCTAAACAGGTAAAAGCAATGGAGAACAACAAGAAAAAAAGGAAGTCCAAATAAGGAAGGGGCGTAGGCTGCGAGCTGGGACATGCCTGTGAGCACATCCAGCACAGATATCTTGGCTAGAGTACAAGGGCATGGAATGTACTACGTGCCTGTAAGTATGTCTAACAGCTACATAGGATAGGGATTAACAAAGAGCTACTAGCAAAAAGCAAGAAAGCTTAAAATAAACTATCATTTCTAACACTTATGAATCTTTCTTAAGAAAGGAAACTTTAAAGAGGAACTTTTCTACTTCCCACAAAACTAAAGACAGAAATGCCATTTGACCCAGCAAGCTCATGACTGGGTATATACCCAAAGAAATATAAGTCATTCTACCATAAAGGCACGTGTACTCCTACGTTCATCACAGCACTATTCACAATAGCAAAGACATGGAAAAAACCTAAATGCCTATCAATGATAGAATGGATAAAGAAAATGTGCTATATATATACCATGGAATACTATGCAGCCATAAAAAGGAATGGGATCATATCCTTTGAAGGGACATGCAGGGAGTTGGGAAGCCATTATTCTCAGCAAACTAACACAAGACCAGAAAACCAAACACCACATGCTCTCTCTTATAAGTA
>PVKP010011087.1:0-62562 GCA_004027715.1 Plecturocebus donacophilus
ATGATGGTTAATTACCTGGGTTGTCATTCTCGCTCCTATATCCCAGACTTGGAGCTGAAGAAGCAGACCATAGCCTAAAGAAGCTTGCAACTGACTAAAGAAAGGAACTGAAGGGATCCTTGTGATGATAGAAATGTTCTATATCTTGACTCTATCAATGTAAATGTCCTGTGATTTTGCTGAGATATTGGACTACAGTTTACAAATACTGCCATTGGGAAAAAAATAGTAAAGGATTTGTTAGGTTTCTATTATTTCTTAAATTCACATGTGAATCTACAGTTAAAATTAGAAAGTTAATTTAAAATATTTATTCAATGCTTTCTGTGTGCCAAGTACAATCATAGATGCTAGGAAATAAGCAGTGAACAAAGCCAACACCATCTCTTCAAGATGTTTGCAATCTAGTTAGGGAAACAGACAATAAACAAACAAGAAAAATGTCAAGTGGTGGAAAAGAAGGAAAAAAAAACAGAATAGTGAGCATATAAAAAGATAGGGGAAGTGCTATTTTACATATGGAATGCAACAATGTTTTCTCATTAAGTAGCATTCATGTAAAACAATTAAAGCTACATAAGTTTTCTATGCAAAAAGCAAATGAGGAAGAAAAGAAGAGAAATTCCAAGAGCCCCGAGTTGGGAGTGGTCTTGGCATGTTCAAAGAATAGTTACTAGGCCTTTGTATCCAGAGTGTGGTTAATGAGGTGGAGAGTGGGAGGATTTGGAGTTCAACAAAGTGGGAAGCCAGATCATATAGTGCCTTCACTCATAATAAGGCTCAATTTTACTCTAAGTGTGTGGGAGGTGCCAAGGGAGAGAGATAATGTATAATTTTGAGTTGGGCATTGGCATGTTCTGACGTATTTAAATAAGATGACTATGGCTGTTTCGTTGGGAATAGACTGATGAAGAGGATGTAACCTATTGATTTTCAGTTTTGTATTTTATTTATATTTGGATTTTGGTTCTGTTTGGTTTTGTTTTCCTTCTTTTTTTTTTATTTTTCCTAAGTTATTGGGGTACAGGTTGTATTTGTTTACATGAGTAAGTTCTTTAGCAGTGATCTGTGAGATTTCAGTGCACCCATCACCCAAGCAGTATATGCTGAACTTTATTTGTAGTTTCTTATCCCTTGCCCCCTCCCACTCTTCCCCACAAGTCCCTCAAATCCATTATATCATTCTTATGCATTTGCATCCACATAGCTTAGCTCTAACATATGAGTGAGAATATACGGTGCTTGATTTTCCATTCCTGAGTTACTTCACTTAGAATAATATACTCCAATCCCAACCACGCCACTACAAATGCAGTTAATTCTTCCTTTTTTGGCTGAGTTGTATTCCATCACGTGTGTGTGTATGTGTGTTTGTGTGTGTGTATGCACGTGCCCGTGAATATGCCACAGTTTCTTTATCCACTCATTGATTGATGGGCATTTGTGTTGGTTCCACAATTTTGCAATTGTGAATTGTGATGATGTAAACATGCATGTGCAAGTATCTTTTCTGAATAATGACTTCCTTTCCTTCGGGTAGATACCCAATAGTAAGATTACTAGATAAAACGGTAGTTCTACTTTTGTTCTTTAAGGAATCTCCACACTGTTTTCCACAGTGGCTGTACTAGTTTACATTTCCACCAGCAGTGCAGAAGTGTTCCCTGATTACTACATTCATGCCAACATCTACTGTTTTTTATTACGGTCACTCTTTCAGGAGCAAGGGGGTATCACATTGTGGTTTTGATCTGCATTTCCCTGATCTTTAGTGTTGTTGAACATTTTTTTCATATGTTTGTTGGCCATTTGTATATCTTCTATTGAGAACTTTCTATTCATGTCCGTGGCCCGCTTTTTGATGGGATTGTTTTTTTTTTTTTTCTTGATGATTTGTTTGAGTTCATTGTAGATTCTGGATATTAGTCCTTTGTCAGATGTATAGATTGTGAAGATTTTCTCCCATTCTGTGAGTTGTCTGTTTACTCTGCTTACTGTTCCTTTGGCTGTGCAAAAGCTCTTTAGTTTAATTAAATCCCAGCTATTTATCCTTGTTTTTATTGCATCTGCTTTGGGGCTCTTGGTCATGAAATCTTGTCCTAGCCAATGTCTAGAAGGATTTTTCTGATGTTATCTTCTAAAATTTTTGGAGTTTCAGGTCTTACATGTAAGTCCTTAATGAATCTTGGATTGATTTTTGGGTAAGGTGAGCGATGAGGACCCAGTTTCATTCTCCTACATGCGGCCAGCCAATTACCCCAGCACCATTGGTTGAAACGGGTGTCCTTTCCCCTCTTCATGTTTTTGTTTGCTTTGTCGAAGAGCAGCTGGCTCTAACTATTTGGGTTTATTTCTGGGTTGTCTATTCTGTTCCATTGGCCTATGTGCCTGTTTGTATACCAGTACTATGCTGTTTTGGTGACTATGGCCTTATAGTATAGTTTGAAATCAGGTAGTGTGACGCCTCCAGATTTGTTCTTTTTGCTTAGTCTTGCTTTAGCTATATGGGCTCTTTTTTGGTTCCATATGAATTTTAGAGCTGTTTTTTCTAACTCTGTGAAAAATAATGGTGGTAATTTGATGGAAATTGCACTGAATTTTTAGATTGCTTTTGGCAGTATGGTCATTTTCACAATATTGATTCTACCTATGCATGAGCATAGGTTTCTATTTGTTTGTATCATCTATGATTTCTTTCAGCAGTGTTTTGTAATTTTCCTTGTAGAGGTCTTTTGACTTTTTGGTTAGGTATATTTCTATTTTATTTTTTGCAGTTATTGTAAAAGTGGCTGAGTTCTTGATTTGATTCTCTGCTTGGTCACTGTTGGTTTATAGAAGAGTACTGATTTGTGTACATTAATGTTGTATCTGGAAACTTTACTGAACTCTTTTTATCAGTTCTAGGAGCTTTCTGGGGGAGTATTTAGGGTTTTCAAGGTAAACAATCATATTGTCAACAAAGAGTGACAGTTCGACTTCTTCTTTACCTATTTGGATGCTCTTTATTTCTTTCTCTTGTTCGATTACTCTGGTTTGACTTCCAGTTCTATGATGAAGAGGAGTAGTGAGAGTGGGTATCCTTGTCTTGTGGGGGATGGGAGTGAGATTTGCAGGTCACTGGAGTTGTATACCTAGGAGGATTATGGCTGCCTCTGCTGAGTCATGCAGGAAGTGGGGGAAAGCTAGCCGTCACAGGCCTCACCCAGCTCTCATGCTAACAGAATGGCTGGTCTCACTCCCATGGTGCCCGTGCACAGCTCCAAGTCTGTTTACAGGTCCAGAGTGAGACGGGCTTGAACACTTGCCTCAGGCTACCTGCCTCTCAGCTGTGAAAGAAAAGGGCTTGATTCTTCCCTCACCTGTGGAGTCCACACAAAGGATTTGTACCCTGTCCCCAGTTCTGGCCAGGAGGCTTCTTGCCCTTTTTAAATTGTTACAAAGTTCAGCTAGTGATTTCCTTCTCCCTGTGGAGTTTTACCACCTGCTTCTCTGGCCACCCTTCCGATGGATCTCTGTGGTGCCAGGAAGGAATAGCCTGCTAGGGAACCTAGTGAGCTCCCAGGGCCTTTCTGCTGCTTCCTCCACTCTATATTTCATTCAGTTCTCTAAATTGAATTATCTCTAGATAAAGTCAGAAATTTCTCCTGCAAACAGACCTTCAGGTCCTCCAGTGGGGAGGTGTGTTTGGGAGAGGAGAGTCTCCCTTTCCCACTTCCTCAGTTGGGGCCCTCACAGAATTTAGGGTATCTCCCAGGTTCTGCAGGAGCAGTCTGCTTCCTTAAGAGTGTCGCTGAGTCCTCAGGATTGCTGGTTTGTTCATGCAGTTGATCTCACTTCTTACTTCTGGGTTTTGGTTTTATAATTATATATAAGTTATATGCACAAGGAGATTATATTTACTGGCAGTGACATAGACAGTATGGATTCCAGAGCCAGACTGACAATAACTGATTACATGACCATGTTCAAGTTATTTAATCTCTTTCATCCTCAATGTTTTCATATAATCTATGGTGCAGTAATAGCACTCCAGTCTGAAGGCTTTTATTGGGATTAAATATGTTATACGTATAAAGCTCTTAAAACAGCTTGAGACATGGTAAGTACCATGGAAGAGTTTGCTATGTCATTTTTGTGTTGGTACATATTTGAGTAACACTGTAATAAAAACAATTAAAACCAATATGAGAGAAAGTATAAAAATTATTTTCCTTAAGAGGGTTCATACACTAGTGACTTTGAAAAAGAGTATTTGAGAGCATGCTAATGTCATATAGCTCAGATGCTTACCATTTACACATTGGTAATTACTGTAGGGGCAGGTAAGGCACTACAAAATCGGTCTGTAACCAAACATTAAATAACTTTTATCTAACTTGCATGCCAATCACATTTTATTTTAATTTAATTTCAAAATTTAAAACCCAAATATGATGTATATAGTAAATACTAACCATCAAGATACCCTATTAATGAGAACTATCTCATTTCTTTAGTGGAAGTTATTGTAGTAGATACATTCTGCTTTTTGTCCTGCATTTTTACATTTGGGCAACTTCTCTTGTTCCCATATTGTACTATTGGGAATATAGGTCATAGATTGCCAAAGTGTCCTGTTCTCCTGGCCATAATAATTGGTTCAGGAATAGGAGAGTATCCAAGAACAGCTAAACAGTTTCCACACGGAATTGGACATATGGACACTGTTTTTTTTTAGATGTTTCCCTCTTTCTCTCAGATGCATAGCAGTAAGAGCCAAATTAACAATGTAGACAGAGTCTGTCTGAGAAGTAAGTCAAATAATTCCGACCTGAGCTAGAAAAAGAAAGAAAATCCCTGTAAATGTTCTTTAATTATAGAACAATTGATATAATGAATAAAAATATGGTTGTGTTCTATGTGAAATTTATCTTTATACTAGAATAATGATTTTAAACACAAGAGATTCTTACCATAATAATATCAATCAATCAAATTCATGATACTAAAACATAACGCGGCATTCAACCTTCCAACACTGGTTCTCTTTACATGAAATTGCATCATTTTAGAGGGAAACAAATATGATTTGCCATTTTTTAAATAAATCTTCTGTAGGTCACATTAAATTTGGGACTAGTTTCTAATTATTTTTCAAAAAAGGAAATTAAAAAAGGGAAAATATCTATTCCTATATGACACTTGGCATATTAATGAAGACTAAATATGGAATACAATACGCTAAATGAAAATAATATGTGCTATATACACCATGGAATACTATGAATCCATAAAAAAGAATAAAATCATATATTTTGCACGAACATGAATGCAACTGGAGGCTGCTCTCCTAAGTGAATTAAGGCGGGAGCAGAAAACCAAATATCACATGTTGTTACTTATGAGAGCTAAATAATAGGTTCTCATGGAGATAAAGAATGGGTACCCCATAGCCCATAATACCATACATAAAGATGGCAACAATAGACACTGGAGACTACTAGAGTGGAGAGGGAGGAAGGGAGAGAGGAAGGGAAGGAAGAAGGGGGGCGAGGGGGAGAACAAGGAATGAAAATGAATTATTGAGCACCATACTCACTACCTGGGTGAAGGGATCAATCATACACCAATTTCACTCTAAGTAAAATTGGATCATGCAATATACCCAGGTAACAAACCTGCATATACACCCTCTGAATCCAAAATAAAAGTTGAAATTATAAAAAAAACTAAAGAAAATTGTATGTGCTAAATATTTATATGGTGTTAGTTAGTCATCACTTTTAAAAACCCAAAGAGCCCTAATCACAGTCTTTAGAAAAGTTCATATATAGGATAGGGGAAAAATGGTGAAATATATGGTATTTATTTATAAAGAGAAGGCACTGTAGATGTGCATTTATTTCACCATAGTAACCATCTTCTTATATATGTGCATGTGTCATCATTTTGTATACCCTCAATATGCATAGTAAAATTTATTCATTTATTTATTATTATTATTTTGAGATAGAGTATCACTCTGTTGCCCAGGAATGCAGTGGCACAATCTCAGCTCACTGCAACCTATGCCTCTTGGGTTCAAGCAATTCTCTGCCTCAGCCTCCCAAGTAGCTGGGATTATAGGCACCCACCACCATGCCCAGCTAATTTTTGTATTTTTAGTAGAGACAGGGTTTCACCATGTTGGCCAGGCTGGTCTTGAACCCGACCTCATGATCCACCCGCCTCTGCCTCCCAAAGTGCTGGGATTACAGGCGTGAGCCACTGCACCTGGCCATAAAATTTATTTTTAAAAATGCTTTTATAGAAATTATCTCATTTGAACTTCAAACAAAACCTTCAAGAAGTTAACTGCATTATTTTTAAGAAAAAATTTCAGAGAGGCAGGGTGTGATGGCTCATGCCTATAATCCCAGCAATCTGGGAGGCTGAGCTGGGAGGATCACCTGAGGTCAGAAGTTCAAGACCAGCCTGGCCAACATGATGAAACCCATCTCTACTAATGGTGAAACACCATCTCTACCAAAAATACAAAAATTAGCTAGGTATAGTGGCAGCACCTGTAATCCCAGCTGCTCTGGAGGCTGAAGCATGAGAATCACTTGAACCCAGGAGGCGGAGGTTACACTAAGCCAAGATGACACCACTATAATCCAGCCTGGGTAACAGATGACAGTCTGTCTCCAAAAAAAAAAAAAGTTTCAGAGAGATTAAGTAGCTTATCCAAGGTAAAAACAACAACAACAACAACAAAACAAGAAGCTGGTAACTCACAGAGGTAGAATCTAGTCTCAGTTCAGCTGTTTCCAAATCTCTGTGTGGTACATAACATATTTTGCAAATTTGCATTTCATGTGACAATATGGGAGGCATAACCAAAATATGGAAACGTAAAAGAATGTACAAACTACAGAAGTCATCACATAATTAACTATTATAACAGCAAAAAAAAAAAAAAACATTAAAAGGGGATTAAATTGAAGGAGTGAATGAAGGTTAGTGTGATCAGTTAGTATCATGGCAGAAAAAGAAAAATATTCAACTGAGTCCTGAAGGATACATAAACATGAATAAGTGTGGATAGAGTTCACATAACAGTAAGGGACATTTAGGAAGCAGGAGTGGAGGAGTGGAGCTTCAGAGATACAGTGGAGGTTGGGAAGGTGTGAAGAAAAAGGTGATGTCACTTAATAAAGGAAACTGGAAAGTCAGGCAGAGCAGTTTAGACTTGAGGGAATTTTACTTGCTTATAAATACTGAAGTACTGGCCAGGCACGGTAGCTCACCCCTGTAATCCCAGCACTTTGGGAGGCCGAGGTGGGCAGATCACATCAGGAGATCAAGACCACCCTGGCTAACATCATGAAACCTTGTCTCTACTAAAAATACAAAACAATTAGTCGGTTGTGCCGTGCCTGTGGTCCCAGCTACTTGGGAGGCTGAGGCAGGAGAATCACTTGAACCTGGTAGGCGGAGGTTGCAGTGAGCCAAGATCACACCACTGCACTCCAGCCTGGGCAACAGAGCAAGCTGTCTCACAGAAAAAAAAAAAAAAAAAAAGGGGAATTCTATCCCATCTAAAGTGCTGTCTATGGAAGTAATGATGATGGAGATCAGGATTAAAAAAAAAAAACAGGTATTATAGCACGCAGTATACCTTTCACAAGCAAAATAGTCACATATGCCTCTCAGAAAGAGAAGGTACCATGAAATTAGAGAAAGGGACATAAGACACTGTGCTATATGCAAAAGAGAGGAGAGATTAAGGATGGTAAAATGTTAAGTTCTACTTTTAAAGCAGGTAATTCCACCTTTTTGCCAACAATTATTATTTTAAAACGAGATAAATAGAAAAAAATATTTTTGAGATTACCAAATATAATTTAAATCTCTAAAAATTGAAGTAGTTAGAGAAATGGAATAGTTCACAAATGTGACAGCAAAATATTAAGCTTCCTGTGAGACTGTACAATGTCTTTCCATCCGTCCTAGAGATCACTGGAGCTTAAGAGACCACCACATACAAATGAGTCGTTTTAAAAGATTCTAACAAGTCTTTTAAAGTTCCTACTTAGCAATAAGATCTTTAATTGACTAGTAAGTATGTTAAATCAAAATAATGGAAAATAAGAATGTTTACAATATTATTTTACTTTAATTTTTCCAAGGCAGAAAGCTATTTAAAGAGACATCCAAACAAGTTGATCTACTTTATTACTTTGTCAGTCTAGGTCCTCTGAGAAGCAGACATCTCAAGGTATTAAAATCAGGAAGAATCTGGAAAAGGTTGCAAGAACTGTCAGATCATGATGAAATTATTAACCTGAGTGAAGGAGAGAAGAAAGAGTCACTGGATGCAAACTTCCTAGACTGCTGTGCAGTTTAAGGAAAATGAGGCAAAGTTACTGAGGAGTCCCAAGGCACAGGTAGCCATCGGAGGTATCAAGTGTCTCCAGGAATCGCCCAGACTTAGTATCCCAGACACACTTAGTCATTGGTTAAACACCGCCCATGGGAATGTGGACATAGCCTGAGCATAGATGCAGTATTGGATTTCAGAGCATGGCAGCTGGAGCTTTTGGCCAATGGCCCTCCCTGTGGTTGGAGATCTAAGAGGTGCATTCCCATGGGTGCCACAGTTACTTTGCTTAAGGCTTGACATGATCTCATGCAACATTAAAAGGAGCTTCTGGCATTTTATTTTTAATGAACAATATATAATTGTGAGTTGTCGATTCTACTGGAATTTAATAATTTTATAACTTTGTAGTTCTTATATTGTGTCATAAATGGAAACTCCCCATACCACATTGTGAAATGACATCTTGAAAGATAATGAGAGCCACAGCTACAGGCGGGCAACACCACCACTTCTGGTAGGTCAGTGTATTATCTGTCCACTCATCCAGCTAAGGTATTCATTTATGAATTTTTTTAAAAATACACATGGTCAGGCCTTTGCCTAACTTTTCAACTTCATCTTTTATATTTCACCTATGGCTTACTGTAGGCTATCATTCAGTGGTTCTTTTCTGTTCACTGAACAAGCCAAACTCATTATAACCTCAGAATATTAACAGCTATAATCTGCTTTGCCTGGAATGTTCTTTTAGATTTTCATATGTTCGACTCTTTCACACTATACAGACCTCAGTGCAAGTATTACTACCTCATTGAGGCTTTGGTTAATCGGTTCATCTAAACCAGCACCTTGTCTTCCAATGAAAACTATCCAATTACTAGTGCTTTTTGATATTATAGTACTTACTAGTAACTGCAGTAATGTTGTTTTGCTATTCTCTAGTCTTTGTAGATTTGTGTCCCCAGAAAAGTCATAAAACTAATGCTTTCTACCATATAATCAATATCTAGACTAGTGATTGGCCCCTAAAAGTCAATAAATATTTGTTGAATAATAATTGACAAAAGAAGACTTCTATATTTCAGTTACCATATGGGTCTGAGAATTCAAAGATATGATTTCTTCCCTCACTAGCGATTATAGTCCAAATAGAAAGTACAGTCTAATTACTTAGAAATTACTTTTCTCTCACCTCCTAACAGTCATCTATTCTTTCTTAAGTTGCTCCAGGCATTCCTTCTCATGAACCAATTCATTGTGTATTTTTGTTGTTGTTGTTACACGAGTAAGTTCTTTAGTGGTGTTTTGTGAGATTTTGTGCACCCATCACCTGAACAGTATACATTGAAGCTAATTTGTAGTCTTTTATCCCTCACCCACTTCCTGCCCTTTACCCCCAAGTCCCCAAAGTCTATTGTATCATTCTTATGCCTTTGCATCCTCACAGCTTAGCTCCCACTTATGAATGAGAACATACAATGTTTGGTTTAACATTCCTAAGTTACTTCACTTAGAATAACAATCTCCAATCTCATCCAGGTTGCTGTGAATGCCATTAATTAATTCCTTTTTGTGACTGAGTAGTGTTCCACTGTGTATATCGTTTCTATATCCACTTGTTGATTGATGGGCATTTGGGGTGGTTCCACATTTCTGCAGTCATGAATATTGTAATGCTAAAAACATGTGTGTGCAAGTATCTTTTTCATATAATGACTTCTTTTCCTCTGGGTAGATACCCAGTAGTGGGAATGCTAGATCAAATGGTAGTTCTACTTTTAGTTCTTAAAGGAATCTCCACACTGTTTTCCATAGTGGTTGTACTGTTTACATTCCCACCAGCAGTGTAGAAGTGTTCCGTGATCACCATATCCATGCCAACATCTATTATTTTTTGATTTTATGATAATGGCAATTCTTGTGGGAGTAAGGGGGTATCGCATTGTGGTTTTGATTTGTATTTCCCTGATCATTAGTGATGTTGCAGATTTTTTAAATACGTTTGCAGGCCAGTTATATATGTTCTTTTGAGAATTTTTTATTTATGCCCTTAGCCTACTTTTTGATGGGATTGTTTGTATTTTCCTTGCTAATTTGTTTGAGTTCCATAGATTCTGGATATTAGTCCTTTGTCAGATGTATAGATTGTGAAGATTTTCTCCCACTCTGTGGGTTGTCTATTTACTCTGCTATTTCTTTTGCTTTGCAAAAGCTCTTTAGTTTAATTATGTCCCACTTATTTATCTTTGATTTTGTTGCATTTGTTTTTGGATTCTTAGTCACGAAATCTTTGCCCAAGTCAATGTCTAGAAGGGTTTTTCTGATGTTATCTTCTAGAATTTTTATTCTTCTGGTCTTAGATTTAAGTCCTTGATCCATCTTGAGTTGATTTTTGTATAAGGTGGGAAATGAGGATCCAGTTTCATTCTCCTCCTCATTGTCTATTTTTTTTTTTTTTTTTGATGATAGAGTAGCTCTGAACAACAGACTTTGGAACAACAGAAATGTGGCATTCGAGAAGACAATTTCTCTAGAACTGTATTTCCAGAAATGTATAAATAATAAAACATTAGATTGCATGATTCTGAAAAATTTGAAGTTTTACATTAACAAGATCTTTTAGAATTTTCTTGAATAAAACATTAATACATTTGGTCAACAAATGTCTGCTGATACCAACCATGCACCAAGCAATGTTTTGAGATAACGGAGATACAATGCAGTTCCAAACAGATAAAACCCTTATAGACTTAGTGTTTACTTGGAAAGGGAGCTAGACACAATAGGCAAATAAATGAATATCACAAACTGAACAAGGTCTTTGAAGAAAAAGGCACAAGTAGGGAAGACTGCATATAAGAGGCTTAATCTAATTATATAGGTCAGAGAAGATGCTTCAGACGAAGCAATGTTTACCAAAATCAAAAAAATAAGTTACTAGTTAAAAGTTAAGGGTATGTAGTTAAGAAGATATGCAGGCAAGAGCCTTCTAGCAGAGGAAACAGCCAGTGTGATAAAACTGAAAGAAATATCTAAATAGGGGCTGGGTGCAGTGGCTCATGCCTATAATCCTAGCACTTTGGGAGGCTGAGGCGGGCGGATCACTTGAGGTCAGGAGTTTAGACCACCCCAGCCTACACAGTGAAACCTAATCTCTACTAATAATACAAAACTTAGCAGGCCTGGTGGCAGGCTCCTGCAATCCCAGCTACTTGGGAGGTGGAGGAACGAGAATCACTTAAACCCGGGAGGCAGAGATTACAGTGAGCTGAGATTGTGCTACTGCACTCCAGCCTGGGAGACAGAGCGAGACTCCATTTCTCCAAAAAAGAAATATCTCAAAAGGACCTGAAAGAAAATAAGGAACCATAAAACCAACAGGAACCATAATATGTGTAAGTCCTTGTAAAGTTTGTAAACTATGCTAATCTTCATTATAAAAAACAAACAAAAAACTATGCTAGCTTTTATTTTTTAAAAATTTGGACTGGTCATGGTGGCTCACGCCTATAATCCCAGCACTTTGGGAGGCCAAGGGGGATGGATCACCTGAGGTCAGGAGTTTGAGACCAGCCTGGCCAATAGGATGAAACCCTATCTCTAATACAAAATACAAAAATTAGCTGGACATGGTGGCAGGCACCTGTAATCCCAGCTACATGGGAGGCTGAGGCAGGAGAATGGCTTGAACCCGGGAGACAGAGGTTGCAGTGAGCCAAGATCGTGCCATTTTACTCCAGCCTGGGTGACAGAGCAAGACTTCATCTCAAAAACAAAAACAAAAACAAAAAAACTCCTTAATATAAAAAATGACTAAATTAAATGTGTACATTCCAAGGGCCTTAAGCATGTGTTCGTTATGATATCCTGGTTGGAAAAGCTTCTAGAAAATCTGTCCTTTGGTTGGTTGGCTCATCTAGGTTTGGACTAGCCAAGCACGGAAGCAAATGAGCAGCACTGGGTCTAATGATGGAGTCAGCTGAAACTTGGAGCCATGATTTTGCAGGTGGTGTGATGAAGAACGGCAGACTCTGGATTTAATGAAAATTTGATTACATACTTAGTACAATTAAACTAAGAAATCATGAGGGAATATACAAATTTAAAAAATATCATCAATGCTGCTGGACAGCTGGAAACATTTTCATATTAGAGACTTAACTTCTATCATAAGTGTCAATATGTAAATCATCCTCTAATATTTCGTATGGATTTCACTAATAGCAATAAAATCAGGTGGCAAAGAGCGAGTATGCTCACTTATTGATAAAATACATTGGCACTGTTTGCTCTCTTCTTCACAGGACTTTGCTTGTCCTTTGTTGCCCTGAATTACATACATCCCTTATGAGATGAAAAGCTAATTTATGTGATTAATGTTATATGCTTCCTGAAAGTTTAAATATAGGACTAAATGAGAGAGCAGCAGGAAGCTCACTATCTTTTTTACCATAATTGTGAAAGAAATGATTAAAAATACAGTTGGAATTTCTATATTTGATAGAAAACACAAATTTATATAATGGTGACTTCATTAGTTTAGCAAAGCCTTTGTTTTTCTATAGTAAATGTATAATTACAAAACTTAATTTAGTATTTGGCTCAATTAACTTTGCCTGTGAGTTATGGCACTTTTGGAACCTGAATAATTGAATATGTTTTACATTATCCTGTGTAATTGTTTTTCATTTTAGACTTAACATTCTTCTTATCTATATTATTTTATGTATGCCTGCATATATATTTATGTTACATATTTTCTATTTTAGACATTTTGTTATGATTCTTTGGTTTTGATGATCATTATTTGAGAGAAAATTTCCAAGTTCTTTGTCATTCATTGCATCTATGCTAAATAAATAAATTTAGCATCTATGCTAAATTTATGGTATTTCTTTAGGAAAGAAATGCCTGTTTTATCAAGCAATCACCTTCAGAAAAATTCACATAGAGTGAAAAGGAAGAGTCCTTAATTCATGAGTTGGATGAACCCTGGAGCCTGTGTTGCAGCCAGCTTGTTCTTACATACATATCTAAGCCATGAGTTACAAAATAATTCATTGTTTTAATTAGATGACTTGTTCGAAACAAACATAACAACAACCACACAACAACAATAACAACAACTTGGCACCTAATTTGAACAAGGCATTGTTATAGCTGTCTTGGGTGATGTCAAGACAGATAAAATTCCAGCCCTCAAATAATGCACAATTTAGAAGACAGTAAAAGTATACACAGACCCAGCAGAGTCTCAGAGAGGGAGTTTAAAGGGGAATATACAAAGGACTGTGAAAATTCAGAGGTGGTTGTGGGAGAGCTGAACAGAATTTTATGAAAAAGCACATCTTTTCACATACATCCTAATCTATTGGAAGGGTTTCACTAAGTGAATAGTACATTTGAACATTTACCATGATAACTGAGTTGTGGAATCTTAAAGAACGTCTATGTATGCATTTAGGCAAAAGAAGGGGTAGAAAAAGGAAAGGCAGAGTATGAGGTATTTTGAGAAAACCCAGCAAACAACATAGATATGAAAGCCAACCAACAAGAAAGTTCAGGGGAGGAAGAGATGTCTAGCAATATCAGATATTCTAGGTGATCAACAAATATTTAAATGGAAGATTTAGTATTTATGTGGTAACAAAGAGCACTGAGTGTTTCACTTTTGGAGGTCGAGGTTGGAGGATTGCTTGAACCCAGGAGTTCAAGACCAGCCTGGGCAATATAATGAGACTCCATCTCGACACACACAAAAGAAATTAGCCAGGCATGGTGGTGTGCAGGTGTATTCTCAGCCACTCAGAAAGGTAAGACAGGAGGATCACTTGAGCCTGAGAGGCAGAGGCTATACTGAGCCATGATCATGCCACTGTATCCAGCATGGGCAACAGAGACCCTATCTCAAAAAAAAAAAAATACAGACTGTTACAGTACATTGAAAGAGCAAATGTGGTAATGGGAGGGCTTAGGAATAGAGAGAATTTAAGTACATATTTTTATTTTAATATTTAAATAATAATCATATTCATAGCTACAATTTATTTGTGCATTCAATATTTATTGAGCACCTACTATATTCCCGGTACTCTTATAAGAAACAGAAACTTAGGCACAATGATTTTAAGTAACTTGCTCAGCTGGTAAGCTGAAGATGCCAAGATTAGAAGCCAGGCAGTCTCACTTCAAAATCTGTGTCCCTGGCCTCAACAAAATATTGCCCCTCTTTCTCTGTTCTAGGCACTCTACTGCTTTCAGTACATTGCTCCATTCAGTATCCACTGCAGTCCTGTGACATATTGCTATGCTGATCATTGCTTAGATAAAGAAACTGAGGCATAGCAAAGTTAAGTAACTTTACCAAGCCCACACAGCTAGGAAAAGGAAGACTGGAATTTTAGTCCAAAGAAGTCTGAATCCAGGGGCCAGGCTCTTATTTATTATAATACTATGCAAGTCTTTTATTTAGAGACATTTTGGAAAAAGTTTGGAAAATGATAAAATATAACAAAGAAAATAACTCTACCTAACAATAACTACTATCAAATTTTGAATATATTTCTCCACAATATTATTGTACATTTGTACATAATTGAAAATCTAAATATATACAATTACATATGATTATTATCAAGATTTAAGTTATGTGCAAAACACTGATACTGCATCTAGTACACAGTAGGCATTCAAAGAAGATAGGTAGAATTATATTTCTACGGTTATCATTTTAATTAAATGATACACAGTTGACCCTTGAACAACATGGGTTTGAACTATGTGGATCCACTTATATGTCAATTTTTTTCAAGCAAACACAGATTTAAAACTCAGTATTTGCAGGATGTGAAACTTGATAGGATTCGATAGGGAGGGCTAACTTTTTCAATACACAGGTTCTGGAGCGACAACTATGGGATTTGAGTGTGCATAGATTTTAGTAAACATGGGGGCCCTGCAACCAATCCCCCATGTATACTGAGGGACAATTGTATTTATACAGTGCTTTATACACTGAAAGGTATATTCACATATGCTATCTTCATTGCTCTTCAATGCATTTCTAATAGAAAACATGAACTTTGTTTCATTTTCATTTAACAAATGAGAAATTCAACCTGTGAATTTAAGTGATTTGCTTAAAGTTACACACACAGCAGTAGTAATGTGTGGCCTAGAACACAGAGTCAGATAAAATATATGTAAATCATAATCAATGTATCATTGCCTCAGACATTGAGAAAGAAGGTACAGATTTCATTTTCACCAATAGCTGATCGTATACCAGTTTTAATTCCTTGTGTTGGAAACTATATGCTATCTTATTCTGCCCCAACAATGTGGCAACTGCTATGCTGGCCCCACAAATCAACACACACACACACACACACACACACACACCAGCCAAAGCCATGACTTGCTCATACCCATGCTTCTTCTAGGTCTTGCAAGAAGTGTACATACCTCTTTTCTTCTACAACTAAGGGAACAGAATAAGCAGAGTAGAATAAGAAAGATATAGACTATGAATAGAATACATATAGAACTTGAACGTGCAACTTCTGTTATGATAAAATGTCATTTCAGAGAAAACAGAGTTGAGTCAACACCAGCAGATACAGTGTGGGGACATGCATTTAAAAGACAGGACTATCATCAAACACTGGATAGGTAGAGCTGGGTAAACAGTGGTGTGGGTACCTCCAAAAAGTCAGGGCAAAGGGCTGCTTTGGAAGTAGTTAACACAAATAACAAAGGGGAGGAGCTCGAGAAATCTGGTGGAGACATCAGCTCTTGGTGAGAGGAGAGTATGGTGAACGGACAGGATTTTCTGCTGAACTAACCAGTCACAATAAAGACCATACAGTCAGCTCATCTTTCTGCACGTTAACTTCTCTCCCAGGTGCCTGCCTTTAGACTGACACTAACACTCAGAATTCATTAGCCATATTTATTTAAAGAACCACAAAAATGCCATTATTCAGAAATTTCTTATGAGAGTGCCTTATAACAGAAGAATTATCATGGGTTAAACCTATGCTGATGCTGACTCAACGAAAAACACGCTTACAAAATTATCTGGGCTGACAATTCTACAATAATCTAACACAGGGATAAGCTCCAGAATTCTTTGGAGTTCCATTCAGCTTGTCTAATTAGGTAATTTTTCTATCACAGTCAGCTAGAGATTAATCATAAAATGTGAACAGTTTTATTTTCTGAATTTTAGGAAACTTAATTGGTAATAATCATTATAATTGGAAAGAAATCTGCAGAGCTCTTTCATTGTGACCATAGCACTGGTTTTAAAACAAGTTCAGTAGCTGTCTGTGTGCATGTGTGCACACACATACGTGTGTACACATATATTTGTGAAAGAGTATAATTATACAATTAAATGAAGAAGTACAGATATTCTTAAGAGCATGTGACAGATGATGATCTGAAACTAGATAAGGAGAAAGGATAATGCTTTTGAAAGCAATCATTTAGACACACAAATGGAGGCTTACATAAACCCTGTTCTGACCTTATGTATCAGAAATATTTTTAAATTAATGAAATATTCAGAAACTGCAAATAGTTTCTTATGAAAAAAAGATGCTCTTAACTTAAAAGGAACTCCTAAACGTTGAGAACTGAGCAATGGAGAGATCAGACCGTAACTCATAATTCTCTAAAACTCTTAAATATCGGTAAGATTCACAAAAAGCAGAAGAATATTTGTTTCCTCCTAAAGTTCGTAACCCACAAGGTGATAGTATTAGAAGGTGAGAGCTTTGAGAGATGATTAGGTCATGAGGGATTAGTGCCCTTATAAAAGAGACCCCAGAGAGCAAGCTGACACATGAGGATACTGCTAGAAGATACTGTCATCTATGAACCAGAAAGTAGAACCTCACTTGACACCGAATATGCCTTGATTTTGGACTTCTCAGCCTTCAGAACTGTGAGAAATAAATTTCTGTTGTTTATAAGCTACATACTTTATGACATTTTGTTATAGTGGCCCAAACAGACTAAGGCAGAGGGTTACATAAACCCTGTTCTGACCTTACATTTGTGAAATATTTTTAAATCATTGAAGTCTTCAGAAACTGCAAATAGTTTCTTATGGGGGAAAAAAGGTGTTCTTATTTAAAAGGAACTCTTGAACTTAGAGAACTGAGCAAAGGAGGGATCAGACAGTAACTTATCATTTTCTAAAGACTTAAATCCATGTAAAACTCACAATGCAGAATAAATATGCACCCACGCACAACCTAAATCTAACCAGTTACCGCTGAAAACCTGCATGTTTTTGAGAAGTGTGCCAGAAAACTCTAAAGGTTTTTAAGCTTTTCCTGACCTCTTTATTTTCACTGAAATGCAAATCTATATTTAAAAACCTATTTATATAAACTGAAGGAAAAGAAATCAATATAAAAATTTTCCAAATTTCCTGGATTAAGGTTAGAAGCAAGTATGAGAGGAGGTATTTTCTTAAAATGTAATAATTAGTTTTGATTCACCAGGTCCAAAAAATGCCTACAAACATACATCTAAACCCACCAGATTTTTTTTTTTTAAATTTGGTTATTTTTTTAAGAATAATACTGCATTTTTGGAGGGATCTATTTTTTTTTTTTTTTCAGGGAAGAACACATCACAATTTTGAAAAAAAGGATCAAAACAATCTCTCTTTTTGAATTCTAGACAAATGATAGAAAACGATTCTGTAATGATTTTTTTTTTTAATGAGCTTTGCAACATACTGGCAGTGAATTTTACCATTCTAATTATAAACAGTAGCAGTTATTTTATACTAAACATACCAAAACATGACTGAACATTTTATACAAATATGAATTATTTCATCTGGGTACCTATATACATGTTTTAAATATTCTGTGATTTACCCAGAATCTAGTAAGAAGTAGGTTATTTTTATAAAAAGTATCCTTAGAATATGGTTGGATAATCAAACAAATCTATGCATAATCTAAACATTCTATTTGTCAAATAAGTACAAAAATATTTTCAATTATTACTTTTTAAAACTATATTAAATTTGGCTATTGGTAAAATTTAGTTTAAGGCGGGCATATTTCTTTTTACATTTTTTTTTCTTTATTCATGAACATTTATCAGGTCCAGAAGGCAGGTATATTTCAATGAAGTAATTTTTATACCCAGCTAGCATTTTTATTTTTAATGATATGATACTGGATACATTAATGCAAAGATCCTACAATTTTATTTTATAACCTCATTTTGCATTTTTACCTAACTTTGAACCCTTTTCTCAACTTTTCCAGTTATTCATGAAGACATCATACTTGAAAGAATAAATATAAATTAGTTTCTCTTTTGTAAAATAAAAACAAATTTGCAGGACTTCTACTACTATGAAGATGGATTAGGTATACATTCCTCTGTTTTTTAAATTAAGTACAATATACAAGTAAAAACCTTGAAATGAAGGTATATATATATATATATATATATATATATATATATACATATATATACATATATATATATACACATATATATAGAGAGAGAGAGAGAGAGAGACATACACACACAAACACACACCTTAAGAGTTCTTAAACTTGACAGCAAAAGTATACACCACAAATGGAAAAATTGATAAACCGGACTTCATCCAAATTAAATTATATTACTCTGCAAAGAACCCTGTTAAGAGGATTCAAAATACAAGCTACAGAGTTGGAGCACGTATTTGAAAACCACAAAATCAACAAAGGACTAGTATCTAGAATACATAAAGACCTCTCAACACTTAACATTTAAAAAAATCCAATTGGAAAATGGATAAAATACATGAGCAGATGTTTCACCAGAGAATATAAGAATAGTAAGCACATAAAAATTTGCTCACCATTTTTAGCTATTAGGAAAGTTTAAATTAAAACCACATGAAATATCATTACATACCTATCTAAATGGCTAAAATAATGACAACACCAAATGTTAATGATGACCCAGAAACTGTCTCACTTATACATGGCTAATTGGAATGTAAAATGGTACAACCACCCTGGAAAAGCGTTCAGCACAGTATTACAAAAACTAACCATGCAAATATTACATAATTGGCAATTGCTTTCCTCGGAATTTATCCCATAGAAAATAAAAGTTACGTTCACCACAAAGAAACTGTATATTAAAGTTTATAACAGCTTAATTCATAATAGCCCCAAACTGGAAGACATCCCGATATACTTTAGTGGGTGAATCGTTAAACAGACTATGGTATATCCATATCATGGAATCTTCCCTAGCCATTAAAAACCTAACCTACTAATATATGCAAGAACCTGGATGAATCTCCAGACTTATGTTGAGTGAAAGAAAGCCAATCCAAAAAGGCTACATACTGTATGAAATGGCAAAATTATAGAGAGAACAGTTTAATGGTTGCCACTGGTTAAGGAAGAGTTGGGAGCTGGAAGGAAGCATATGTGGCTATAAAGTTTCAATAGGAGTGATCTTTACGGCGATGAAAAGAGTTTGCATCTTAACTGTATCAGTATCAACAGCCTGGTTGGGATACTGTACTATATCTTTGCAAAATGTTATTGTTGGGTCTCTCTGTATTATTTCTTATAAATGCATATAAATCTATAGTTGTCTCAAAATAAATAGATCTACTTAAATGGCTAAATAAAGAATTTGCAAGCTCTGAAAAGATATATAAAGGCAATCACAAAGGAAAGCTCTTCTAGGTTTTGGAAAATTTTTTTCCATTTTTTGTTTGAATTGTTTAGTTTTTCTATAGTAAATTTATATTGCTTTGGTAACAAAAAAGAGACAATATAATACTCTTGTAATCTAAAATTATTTTAGATATAGTCTCATTCGTCTGTTCACATCAATACAATGTTTTATATATGAAAGGCAACTTCTAAATTCACCATCTACTATGAAAAATTTTAACCTGTGGTCAGGGTATTTTATAGCTAGAGTAAAAACGAGTAATTTGAATAAAGAGTATGGGTTGAATAGTAGATGTGCCAGCTTTGCTTTTTTTCTATCTTAGAGAAAAATTTATTAAAAAATTGTTTGTTTTAAAACTTAAAAAGTGTTAGCTCTGAAGCTTAGAGATGCTGACCTAATGGTGGCATATTATGGCTGTATGCTGCCAATTTGATAAAAGCAACATCAGGAAACATTTCATATTGCTTTGCTTGGCTGGAAGAGTATGTGCACACAGATACATACACACACTTCTAATTTCTGCAAAAGATCACTGCTAGTTCTTTAGAAAACTGCTGGCCTATTTTCAAAAGCTGAAAATGAGCTGGAGCCCAGTGCTGAACATCAGAAATCAAGAGGCCATCTATGTGATGGTGACAGTAGATTTTAGTGAATACAAAAGATGAAATGGTAGGAAGCTGGATAAAGATAATTCTGCTCCAGAATCCAAAGGGCAAGAGAACATAAAGACGTTAGAGGTCAGTATCACTGAGGAGGGAAAAGTTTTGTAGCTCTAATTGATTCTCCAGTCTCCTAGAGGGATTGAACTTCTTTTGGAAACATAAAGGTAGAGGGCATTAGCAGAAAATATATATCAGATACAAAACCAATAGTTCTCCCAGAATGCATCTCAAAAAATAATGTCATTAAATTCTGGAGCCCTGAAGCAAAATTCTTCAAAGTTGTCTCCTTGCAGTTTTCCAAAGAAATAACCTTTGCCATATGCCCTGGGAAACTCATGTTTTCATCTGCAATATGGCAGAGCTTATCAGTCTGAAAAGATTATTCTGAGAAGTTACATAAACTTGTAAACTATTAAACCTTAAATGAATATAAAAATATTACATCATCTCCATTACCATACCTCCCTAAAACAATAGAGAGTGCTTAGCCTGAGAAGCTGAGCTAAGCTTGAAGTAAAACATTGCTATGTTGTGTCATTTGCTACTTAAAAGAATTTACTTCCGGCCTGAATTCTGTTTAGTGGTAGGTCTGCCATCTAGTGGCCACTTACACAAATACAAGTTGTGATCATAAATTAAAGACCATATGAAAATATCAGGGCATCCAAATGGACCATTTCTGGTCCAAGTATAAACAGGCAAAGAGGATTTGATTGACTGTAGGAAAATTTATATTCATGGATCACTTAGTGGTAAGTGTGCTGACTCAAAACAGTATGAGTATAAAAGCAAAGTAAAAATGTCTTTTACATTTATGTGGACTTCAAAAGGAGAAATTTATATTCATAAACTTTCACTAAATTTAAAAGAAAGTAACCTTTGTGTGAACTTATTTATGTTTTCTCCTCATCGTGTTTTATTTCAATCACATGTTTATCTTTTCTACTTAATGTAAACCATGAAATAAAATTTTCTTCAGTGGTTGGATTCGTGCTGCCAATTTGCAGAACTGTCAGTTATTAAATAAAATATAACTCTGAGAGTTTCAGAATTTAAACTCTCAAATATAAAATATATTATTGTTCATCTTCAAATAATACAATAACTTTGGGGGCTCTGTTACTATTACTGTTTTATTTGTTAATAGAAATGACAGGTAATGCTAGGTCTTTGATGCTCATCCTCCTGGCATAATTTTTAGAGTTATTTGTCCAAAGCTACATAGTCCTACTCTCAGTTTCTTCTAGAGTTCTAACCTGAAAGCTTATATTTTTCAAAGCCCCAATATTGTTAAAAAGCTCATTAACATACCTGCAAATGGTATTTGCACTGAACACATCCTGAGAAGTATTTACTAAGCTAAATTCATCAGACAAGTGTACAATATTCACATTTCAGTTTTACAATTATTATATTTATTTGGTTTTTGGGTTGATATGCTTAAGGAGAGATTAAATCTATCTCCAAATTAAAGTTCTTTGACATAATAATCAGTTACATGAAAGCCATTTAAATAAATAATATTTTTAAAATCCCCAAACCATTAGGCATGTTTTCATTACTGTTTCATCCAGTTACTTTCCCCTTGGGCTTATTATTATTGCTTGAAATAACAGAATGACATCATATGGTTCAAACTGGAAATACAGATAATTTTGCAATTGCTAATGTTGTGTAAAAATGTCCTGTGATAACTTACAAACCAATACTCTGTGTTGTTGACATCCTAACAAGTATTTGCGAAACACAGGCAAAATAATAAAACAATACCTATTCCATGCTTAATCCTTGATTTAATAGGGTCCTATTTATTTATTATTTGTAAATATAATCTTTTACAATCAAGTATAGGAGAGTGAAAGTCATACATGATTTCTAATTTAGGGTAAGAATAGTCACACACTTGCTGGTGACTTCATTTATTTCTAAATAGGAATATCTCAGGTGGTTCCTAACACTGATTATGCCAAGACCCATGTACTTTAAAATACAGTATTTCAACGTGTGGATTTTGTTTTCCTCTCAATCTGTCTACCTTCTAACAACATGGCTGAACTCCCAGGATCTTATGCCAAAAAAAAAAAAAAGGATGACTTTTTTTGAAAAAAGAAATAATTTAAGATCCTAAAATAAAAGCAAAATGTCCATCTTTGTGAATAGCAAAATGAGTCATAAGACTGAAACCATGGTCTGTAATAATTTAAATTTATTTATTTATTACTCTATTATTGGTCACACTTACCCTGAGTCAAAGTCATGAAGGTCAACGTAACACTAAATGTGCATTTTCTGCAAACCGCACTGTGATAAAACAGGCTCTCTCTAGGGAGTCTGACTCCAGAGGCCTCACCCAGCAGAGTGCTCACTATCACAGAGGACTTTTCACGCATTTCCTCGGAGGCGAGGGAAGAAATCCATCAAGAAAGGGGATTTATTTTCCAAAATCACAAGATGGCTACTATATCAACTGGAGAAAAAGTACTTAGAGGAAGAAAAATAGCACAAAACAAATCTTTAGACAGTCCATGCCCTAGTACAGGGTTTGGACAGACATTATAAGCCAAGGGCCAAATCTAGCTCTCTATCTCTTTTGTAAATAAAGTTTTATTGTAAATAAAGTTCCATAGACACACTAGGCCATGTGTTTCCATATTGTGTATAACTTCTGTCTCCTTTTATTCATAGCCTTTTCTGTATGAGATGTGCATTTCTCCTACCTCAATCAGCGAAATCCAACCTATCCTGAAGGTATAACTTTGTACAAAGGAATTAAGCTGAATATATCATTTGGAGGCGTGTTTTTACATTTAATGTTGTTTTGAGATTTATGGATACCGCTGAATATAAGTATAACATCAATTTCTACTTTGTAACTGCTATGGAGTATTCCGTTACATAAATAAATAAAAATTAATCTATTCTATGCCAGTGGGCATTGGGTTGGAGCTAACACTTTGGTTTTTCCCAACAACGTTTCTATGAATGCTGTTGTACGTATTTCTTGATTTACAAATTTAACAGTTTTTCTAGAATATTTACCTAAATGTTGATTTATTTTTTGACACGGTTGGAAAATATTTGACATTGTGAATTTTCTTTTTGATTAGTAGTAAATGGAATCTTTTGTGGATTTGATTGACACCAATTATCTTTTTTACCATTAATTACCATATATGTTTCATCTTCTATGAAAAGGCTATTCAATTTTTTTGGCTTTTTCCTATCTTCCTCTCTCTTCCTGTTTATCTTTTTGCCTTATTGAATTGAAGGGTTGTTTTTATATATATTCTAGATACTATCTCTTTATCAATTATATATCTTCTCACTTTATAACATGTATTTTATGAGAGTATGAGGTTTTTATAAAAGGAAATTTTAATTTCAATGTAGTTAAACTTACCTATATTTTCCTTATGGTATACAATTTTATATCTTGTTTATTAAAACTTTCTCTACCTCTGAGGTAATATAGGTATTGTTCTATATTATAAACTCAAATGTTAAATAGTCTAGAATTTACTGTTGTACTCTGTTCTAAGACAGAGATAAATCCCTTTATTATGCAAATAATCAATTTTTCAGCATTATTTATTGAGAAATCTATCTTTCCTTATTGTTTTGCAACATTAACTCTATACTATAAATCAAGTTTCCATAGACATGAAAGTCTTTTTCTGGACTCTATTATTTCAGATTGTTCTAATTGGAACAATGTGACAATGCTTAAACTTTTAATTCTGTATTTCCTTTGTATATTTTGAGCCAATGTTGTGGTCACCAGTACAGGTATAAAACTGTTATATCTTCCTGTCAAATCAAACCTCTTACCATTATGTACTGACTCTCTTTATTCACACTCTTTATTCCTACTAATGCATTCTGTCCTAACTATATAAGCATTATTATGGATAGTGTT
The DNA here is from genome assembly GCA_004027715.1 of Plecturocebus donacophilus. Taxonomy (NCBI): domain Eukaryota; kingdom Metazoa; phylum Chordata; class Mammalia; order Primates; family Pitheciidae; genus Plecturocebus; species Plecturocebus donacophilus. The sequence continues at coordinate 24,647 of PVKP010011087.1, forward strand.
CACCAGACACATCTTTATTTATCTCCTTACTTTTAATATTTGTATTCAGAGAAATCTTATATGCAGGACAACACTGTTATGCCATGAATTAGACTGCTGTTGAATATATACTAGAAGAATATTTTTGTATGGCCTTGCTCTAAATTTTCTTCATGAAGTAATTATTGTCACGCCCTGTGCAACTGTGTGCACAGCACTCACCACTAGCATAAGCTATTAATTGGGAATAACATATAAGACCTTGCCTATCTTTCCTACTGACTCTTCTAAATTAGTTGATTATTAAGTTAGAAACAATGTACTAATCAAAGAGGTTTTTATTTACATTAGCAATAACAATTTAGGTAAATAAATAGAACAAAACACCACTTTTGAATAACACAATTAGTAGATAGAGTTGAATGATGGTAAATGCCAGAGACAACAGTAATCTAGAAGAATATTAAATGAAAGTTCATGGCAGACTGCTTGCCCCCACCTAATAGTTAGAATACTTTTTTAAAATGCTTGAAAGAACATTATTTGTACCTCAGTAAGTAACAAAATATTGAAATTAGCTATTAAAAGTTGTAAATGAATTCATAAAAACAAATAATGCATTTGAAAAAAACCTATACAATAATATTACACCAAAAATGACAGAAAGAAAACTTCACGTCAGGAATCTGTCTGAAAATCTCAAGATTTCAATAATATATTTTTATTCACAGAGAAGCTTGCTCTCCTACATAAAATTTGCCTAAAATATTACCACATTAGTGAAGCTAATAAATTCCAAAGTCCCAGGGTCTTGTAAGTTTTCAGCTTTACAGAAATGATCAAAATAGAATGTCTCACTATATTATTTAATAAAAAAGTTTGATGTTTACAAGCCAAAAAATAAAAAAAAATCATATATGAGTAATACTTCACAGATTTTTTTGAAGAGTAGTTGTGGATTTTAAAAAATGTCTTATCTGATATTTATTAGAACCCAAATAAAGTATAATGATAATGTGAATATGTATACTTATATATCTATACGTATATACAAACAGCTCTCTCTCTCATCATGCACTCTCTATATAAACAGATACACATATACATATATACATATAAAAATATATATGTTCAATGGGTACAAAGGTATAGTTAGGAGGAATAAGTTCTAGTGTAATTGCACAGTAAGGTAACTACAGTCTGACAGTTGTACTATATATTTCAAGATAGCTAGAAGAGAAGATTTTGAATGTTCTCACCATAGAGAACTGACAAGTGTTTGAGATACTGGATATGCTAATTACCCTGATTTGATCATTACATTATGTATATAGGTAGCAAAACATCACAGTGTACCAAATATATACAGTTATTACGGGTCCATTAAAAACAAAATGTGTGTGTGTGTGTGTGTGTGTGTGTGTGTGTGCGCGCACACGTGAGAGAAAGAGACAGGGTATGTGTATGTGCTAGAAAGCTTACAAATTTAAAGTAAAAATTCAACTTTGGAAAAATTCACTAGTGATGTCAGTGTTATAATTTAAATCTTAGGGAGAAATTAAGAAGATAAATATGCTTAAGTATGTATGCTTAAAGAAAATCTTCATCATTTTCTTTAATACTTGATGTTTCACATTGACAATTCCAATGAATTAAATTAGAAATTCATTGGAATTATCATAAGATAGATCAACATTTCATGTGTTAATAAGAGATTCAAAGAATTCTCACTTTCTGAAATATAATTTAAAGGAATAAAATTATCTGAATTCAGGTTATTGTCAAGACTGTGGGTTTATTCAATCAAGAAAAGACACTCAGGGCATTTGTTATTAACTATTTGTGCAAACAATGTTAATCATCAATGAAAAATATCAAGAATTTAGTGTCATTGTTGGCAGAAGTAATCCCAATATTACTTTCAAAAATCTTCTCTATAAAAGCAACAAGAACACTGCAAAACAAACAAACAAAAAATGACAAACTTCACTTTTTTAGGACTCTCGAAGTTAAACAAAAGCTTTCAATTATATACGTCATGTTGATTAGAAAAACGATAGCTAGATCTTGGTAAAAACACAAAGTTTGGTGATGTTTTAATTTGCCCCAAGATTGTTTCCCTCTGTCCAAGCCTGTGATTGCCTTGAAAATCTGCAGCTCCACAATCATGGTAAAAACCAGCTTTGTAGCAATGCCTGTAGTGGGCAGAATAGATTTAGAGCTCCTCCAAAGTCTAATTCCCAAGCGACTGCCATCATTTGACTTGCTTCTGGAAAACTTTATGTGCAAAAGCCTTACTTGGCTTGTTCCCTGGAAAATCCCATGTGCAAAACTTCTCGTTACTTGAGCTAACTCAAGAGTTTACCCAGTGCAGAGTGCTTTTTCCCGGTAGGCATTTACCACTAAGAATTAACAGCAATTGTTAAATATTGTGGTTAGCTGAAGTGGTGAAAGCAGTTAGGAAGAAACAGCAAGCTAATCAAAACTTAAAAGGCAAAGCTGGGAATGAGTTATTCATAGATGGATTAGAAAAGCTCCGACATAATCCTGGGAATCTAGAATGCCACACTTCTGTTTACAAGTTTGTGTATGCCCAAGAAAAACTCCAGAAGGCTCTATGCTGTCATGCTGTCATCTCTAGATGGTGTTGAGGTTCTGTGCAAGCAGGAAGTGAGGGCTACATCGGTGTTGCAAGCAGCCTGACTGGGAATTGAAGGTATGCCACAACATGCACACTGAGCTCCTCAGCAAAAGCTGGGAGACTTCTTGCTTCCAGCCTTTAGGAAAATCTCTATCAAATTTTTAGCCAACTAATAAGTTAACCAATAAGAAAGTTTAATGTCCACACATAAAAAGAATGCTAATTTTACAGAACTAATTCAGGAAAGTCATCAAACAAACAAGAGCAACAACAAAAACCAATCATAGGGAAAGGAGAGCAAAAGAGTTAGCAAATTATATTATTTAAGATGTCTTGTTTTCAATAAAAAATTATGAGACAAAGAAAGGCCCATTCATAGGGAGAAAAAGAGCAGTGAATAGAAACTGTACTTTAGGAAGCCCATACATTGGACTTACTAAACCAAGACTTTAAATAAACAATTATGAATATGTTCAAAGAAAATTATGGAAGTAAGTCTCACCAAAGACTAGAAATAAAGAGACAGAGAATATAAAAAATCATCACCTGGAAATTTTGGAATTGAGCAATACTATCACTAAGGTTAAAAATTAACTAGAGGTGCTCCCAACCAGATGTCAATAGAGAGAAAAAAGAATCAGCAAACACGAAGACAGATCAATTGAGGATATCTAACCTGAGAACAGAAATAAAAAGAATAAAGGAAAATGAACAGAGTGCCTCAGAAACCTAAAAGATACCATCAGGTGTACTAACATACTTATCTTTTATTAACTATATATAGTCGTCATGTTGTGCATTAGAGTTCTAGACTTGCTTATCCTGCATCATTGCAATTTTGTATCCTTTGACCTACATCTTCCCATTTCCCCACGCTCACCCCTGGTAACCACCATACACCTCTGTATCTTTGTAGTTATTTTTTTTTTTTTAGATTCCATATATATGTGAGATCGGGTGATATTTGTCTTTTCGCATCTGGCTTATTTCACTTAGCATAATGTACTCTAGGCAATTTCCTTATATTTTAATATTTTATATGTGTGTGTGTGTGTGTGTGTGTGTGTGTGTGTGTGGCAATTTATTTTCCCATTTATCCGATGGGTAACAATCCTTTGTTTCCATGTCATGGCTATTGTAAATAATGCTGCAATGAACATGAGAGTGCAGGTATCTTTATGAAGTAATGACTCCCAATTGCTGGGTCATATAGTAGTTCTATTTTTCATTTCTTTAGGAACAGCTTTACTGTTTCCCACAATGGCTACATTAATCTACATTCCCACCAAGAGTATACAAGTGTTCCCTTTTCTCCACATCCTCACCAACACTTATTTCTTGACTTTTTATAAAGGCCACCCTAACAAGTGTGAGGTATTATCTCATTATGGTGTTGAGTGCATTTCCCTGATCACTGGTGATCATGAGCACTTCTTCATACACCTACTAGCCATTTTACACCTTTGGGGAAATATCTATTCAAGTCCTTTGCTCATTTTTTAATTAGGTTATTCGTTTCTATTGCTATCGAGTGGTATAAGTATTGGATATTAACACCTAATTAGATATATGGTTCACAAATATTCTCTCCTAATCCATATGCTGCTTTTAAATTTTGTTGACTTATTTGCTGTGCAGAATCTTTTTAGTTAGCTTTACCTCCTTTTGTTCAGTTTTGCTTCTCTTGCCTACGCTTTTGGTGTCCTATCAAAAAAAAACATCGAGTAGACCAGTGTCAAGGAGGATTTCCCCTTTTCTCTAGAAGTTTTTCAGTTTCATGTCTTATGTTTGGGTCTTTAATTTATTTTGAGTTGATTCTGTGTATGGTATGAGTCCAATTTCATTCTTTTGCATGTGTGACTATTCAGTTTTCCAAATCCCATTTATGTCCCCATTGCATCTTCTTGGCTCCACTGTTGAAAATGAGTAGGCCATATATGCTTAGTTTTATTTCTGGGCTTTCTATTCTGTTCTGTTGCTCTATGTTCTTGTTTTTATGCCAGTACCATACTATTTTAGTTACTATAGATTTGTATGTGTATATATATTTATGATTATTGTTTCTTGTGTGATATGGCAAGATCTCTCTTCAAACAGCCTGTGCAACCTTTTATTCTTTAATTCCAAGTACCCTCCCCCCACTTTCTTCTCCTTTTCTTCTTTGCGATTTTACTATATGCCCAGATATGCCAAAACACCAACTCACATTCCTTTCCTTATTAAAAAAAAAAAGATAGACTTTCTAGCCCACCACAGATGACCCCTTCCTCCTCTCCCCTCTCTCCCATCACACATCTACCTTATCTAAAAAAGTTTTAGTGTTTGGCCAACCAAGTTTAGTTTTAATTATACAATCCAACCCTAGCCAATAAAAAATGACACAAAAACAAAAACTGTGTTAAAAATAATTAAAAAATTATTTTCCTTAGTTCTATTTATTCTCACCATTACTCCATGCACAAGACACACCCTTCTACAAAAGTAAATTTACTTTATCAAAAAATCCTTTTTCTAAGTACTCATTTTCCTTATGACTGAGCTTTATTTCTAACATTTCTTCATTTGTCTTTTAAATTACATAGTAGGAAAAATAATACACAAAAAATAAATTTATAATGTACTTTTATATTTAGCTATAGCATTACCTTTATTTTTCATGTGAATTTGTGTTACTGCTAAGTATTCTTTCCTTTTTAGCCCACAGAACTTCCTTTTATATTTTTATGAGAAAGTCTACAAATGAATAATTCTCTAATTTTTTATCTAGTATTGTCTTAAATTTTCCCTTCATTTTGGTGTGCTATTTTTTTCTGAATAGAGTACACCAATACATTTAAAATGGCAGTCCCACAAAGCGAGAAAAACAGAAAAGGGAAAATAGTTTTTAAAGATATACTGGCCAAAGACTTTCCAAATTTGTAGAAATAAGTGAAACTACAGAATCAAGAAGCTCAACAAATTCCAATTAAGATAAATTTTAAAAGACACACATTAACACATTATAATCAAACTATTGAAAGCCAAAACAAAGAAAGAATCTTGAAATCAGTAGCAAATAAGTGATTTATCATATATGAAGGATTCTCAATAAGAGTAATAAGCAATTTCTCATCAGAAACCAGAGAGGCAGGAATACAGTGGGATGATATAGTCAAAGTGCTGGGGCAGAGAAATAAAAACAAACCTGTCAAACAAGAATTCTTCATCCAGGAAACAGTGTGGAATCTCAGTTGACATTTAATTCAATTAAAAGAACCAAAGTGTGTGTTACTTGGAAAAGTAGTCTTTCAGACCCAAGAATGCTCTGCTACTTTGAGATATAAAGTGCTATAGACATCAGTCTGGAGGGCTTACAATCTGAGTGGACTAGATAATTAATTTACTTAATAAATTCGTTATGTTCTCCTTACAAACACCTACTCAATGTCTCCTGGACATGGTTCATAAGAAATCTTTGATGAGTCATTTGCTTATATGCAAATTATACAAATAAGCAAAACATGAGTTTGAATCTGTTCTGTCTTTCCTCGTCCCTTATGCATGTTTCATTTGTAGCATTTACCTCTCCTGATCTTTCTACATCTTCTCATCCTGTAACCTGTTACACAGGATTTGGTTCTGAGCAGGATAACACAAGTAACTGGCCCATCATTGTCTCTCAGTGGTCCAAAAGAAAAATAATTGAGTGAATAAATCAAGTTCACCTTCCCAAAAGACCTTGCCTACCTTTCTGAAGGACCAGGACCCTCCACTTTCATAGTCTGAGTGTAAATAGCAATGACTCCCCAGTGGATTACCTTCACAAAGTATACCCCACAAGACTGCTAGGAATTGTATGCCTGAGGAAAATGATTGAGGAAAATGATCATTAATCCAGAATTATTCATGTTGTATTGAATGTAAAAGTGACATTTCTGGATAAAGTCAGCATATGATACTCTCTGGTGTGATGTGACAAGAGGCAGGTGGACGGGACTTCACATTCAAAAGGGCATTCTGACACTAACAAAGAAGAACTCAGAGGTTCTAAATCTAAGAGCTTATATACATATTTTGCGGAAGGGTAGGAAAACCTTTGCTCTGTAGGATAAATAAATTATATTGGGAAGAGAAATTCTAGGTTCTTGGGTTCTCACACTTTGGAACAGAAATAAGGGTCTCCAGGAAAAAAAAATAAGACAACCCTTCTGGATTTACAACCCTTAAAATGTCTCCATGGTCCTGAGTTTCATCCCTCCATGGAATGTAATCACATACCTCAGGGAGGTCAATCTCTCCAGATATACTATAGCTATCTTACCATCCTTTAACTTCCAAGATGGCTCCTTTAACCCAATTACCAGATTTTGTCATCCAAAAAGGCCAAATCATGCAGAAACTTAAAAATCTATTTTCTACAGTCCCATAACTATGCTTCCTTCATTACTAGCAGCCTCTGCTGTGCAATGCTGTTCAAAGATTGGCACTGTCCCACATTTGTATTTCAATGTAAACTTTATGACTTAAAAAAAAAAAAACTCCTGTAGCACCCATGCATATCACTTTTCCTTAGCCTAGACACTCAGATTCTGAGACATTCTTTCATGATCATGGATCTGTGGCTTATTTTCTGGCTATTGAAGATGACTCCTTTTTGGGGAAAGGCTATCCAAAATGGGCTTTGCTATGGTTTCAATGAATACCCCAAAGTACATGTGTTAAAAACTTAATCCCCAATGCAACAGTGTTGAGAAGTAGGATTTTAAAACCAGGCAGAGACTCAACTAAAAAAGAAAACTTAAGGCCAATATCCATGATGAACATCAATGCAAAAATCTTAAATAAAATTGCCGATTGCAACGGCACATCAAAAAGCTTATCCATCATGATAAAATAGGCTGCATCCCGGGGATGCAAGGCTGGTTTAACACATGCAAATCCATAAATGTAATCCATCACATAAATGGGACCAAAGACAAAAACCACATGATTATCTCAATAGATTCAAAGGCCTTCAACAAAATTCAAGTCCTTCATGCTAAAAACTCTCAATAAACTAGGTATCAACGGAACGTATCATAAAATGAAAAAGGCATTTATGACAAACCCACAGCCAATATCGTACTGAACAGGTAAAGCTGGAAGAATTCCCTTTGAAATCAGGCACTAGACAAGGATGCCCTCTCTCACCACTCCTATTCAATATAGTATTGGAAGTTCCAGCCAGAGCAATCAGGCAAGAAAAAGAAATAAAAGGTATTCAATCAGGAAAGGAGGAAGTCAAACTGTCTCTATTTACAGATGACATGATTATTTATCTAGAAAACCCTGTCGTTTCAGCCCAAAATCTTCTCAAACTGATAAGCAACTTCAGTAAAGTCTCAGGATACAAAATCAATGTGCAGAAATCACAAGCATTCCTATATGCCAATAACAGACAAAAAGAGAGCCAAATCAAGTGTGAACTTCCATTCACAATTGCTACAAAGAGAATAAAATATATAGGAATACAACTAACAAAGGATGTAAAGGACCCCTTCAAGGAGAACTACAAACCACTGCTCAACAAAATGAGAGAGGACACAAACAGATGGAAAAACATTCCACGCTGATGGTTAGGAAGAATTAATATCGTGAATACGGCCATACTGTCTAAAATTATCTATAGATTCAACACTATCCCCATCAAGCTACCAATGACCTTTTTCACAGAACTGGAAAAAAAACCACTTTAAACTTCATATGAAATCCCAAGAAAGCCTGCATAGCCAAGTGAATCCTAAGCAAAAAGAACAAAGTCGGAGGCATCACACTGCCAGACTTCAAACTATACTACAAGGCTACAGTAATCAAACAAGCATGGTACTGGTACCAAAACAGAGACATAGACCAATGGAACAGAACAGAGGCCCCAGAAGCAACACCACACATCTACAACCATCTGATCTTTGACAAACCTGACAAAAACAAGCAATGGGGAAAGGACTCCATGTTTAATAAATAGTGTTGGGAAAACTGGCTAGCAATGTGCAGAAAGCAGAAACTGGACCCCTTCCTGTCACCTTACACTAAAACTAACTCCAGATGGATTAAAGATTTAAACATAAAACCTAACACCATAAAAACACTAGAAGAAAACCTAGGCAAAACCAACCAGGATATAGGCATAGGCAAGAACTTCATCACTAAAACACCAAAAGCAATGGCAACAAAAGCCAATATAGACAAATGGGATTGAATTAAAATTGAGAGCTTCTGTACAGCAAAAGAAACCATCATTAGAGTGAACTGGCAACCAACAGAATAGGGAAAAATTTTTGCAATCTACCCATTTGACAAATGGCTAATATCCAGAATCTACAAAGAACTAAAACAAATATACAAGAAAAAGACAAACAACCCCATTCAAAAGTGAGTAAAGGATATGAACAGACACTTTTCAAAAGAAGATATATATGAGGCCAAAAAACACATGAAAAAATGCTTGTCATCACTGGTCATTAGAGAAATGCAAATCAAAACCACATTGACATACCATCTCATGCCAGTTAGAATGGCAATCATTAAAAAATCTGGAGACAACAGACGCTGGAGAGGATGTGGAGAAATAGGAACACTCCTACACAATTGGTAGGAGTATAAACTAGTTCAACCCTTATGGAAGACAGTGTGATGATTTCTCAAGGATCTAGAAATAGAAATTCCATTTGACCCAGCAATCCCATTACTGGGTATATACCCAAAGAATTATAAATCGCTCTACTATAAAGACACATGCACACCTATGTTCATTGCAGCCCTGTGTACAATAGCAAAGGCCTGAAACCAACCCAAATGCCCATCAATGATAGACTGGACCAAGAAAATGTGGTACATACACACCATGGGAAACTATGCAGGGTATTTGTAGGGACTAGTCCTTTGTAGGGACTTCGATGTATCTGGAAGCCATCATTCTCAGCAAACAGACACAAGAACAGGAAGCCAAACACTGCATGTTCTCACTTATAGGTGAGTATTGAACAATGAGAACACATGGATTCAGGGAGAGGAGCATCACACACTGGGGGCAGTTGCAGGGGGGTTAGGTGAGGGACAGTTGGGGATGAGGAGGGTGGGGCTTGTTGAGAGGGATAACATGGGGAGAAATGCTGGATATAGTATACACCTAAAGTAAAATAAATAAAAAGTAAAAAAATAAAAGAGGTGATTTGGTCGTGAGGAATCTTCTCTCATGAATGAATTAATGTTATTATCACAGAGTAGGTTCTTTCTTGTGACAATGGGTTTGTCCCAAGTTTCAGCCCCCTGACCATCCACTCTGTTGCCTTCTGCCATGAGATGACACAGCAAAAAGGCCCTCAGCAGATGACCGCCTCTTGATATTAGATTTTCCAGCCTCCAGAATTCTGAGAACTAAATTTCGTTTATTTATAAATTACCATCTTTGGTATTCTGTTATAGCACCACAAAACAAACCAAGACAGACCTGAACAGTAAAACTCCCAGAGTGGTAAAATTCTGAGATGGCTCTTCCTTCTAGTAATACCTTCATGCACTCCCTCAGCAGAACTACACCATATACATACAATGCACACAAATTTACTCCCAGTAATTTTTACTATAGGTTGAATGCACATAGAAAATAGTTTACAATAAAGAAATGTGTTCTGTGCAAATATGTACACATTGAGCAAATATTTGAGAGCTACTGAATAAGTGCCTTGAGAAAAATCACTCTAAAGTTTTAATCTGTGTTGATATCCCTGTCATTTTTTTGTATATATACACTGTTTGCTATAACTTAATATTTTTAATGTGTAGAAATTCATTTATTTATTATTATACTTTAAGTTCTCGGATACATGTGCTTTATGAGGTTTGTCACATGCGTATACACATGCCATGGTGGTTTGCTGCATTTGATAAAAAAGCTGAAAAATGAACTCCACAAGTTCATAATGCTCTCAGAAGTTATGGAGAATAAGCAAGCCTAAGTATAAATTACCATGTACAAATAAATTAATTATTATTTTTCCTGTCCTTTTAAGATAAGTACTTGAGTGCTTAATATGTGTTACAAAAACCTCGGATGATCTGACCTTTGCTCTTATTTCCAGTTTCACGACCCTTGTGCTTTAAACTCCAGCCAAACTAGCCCGCCTTTATTTATTCAAGGATAACACTTTTTCTTCTACTTGATGGTGTTTGCAATTTCTTTATCCCTTGCCCAAAACACTTTTTACATTTCCTCAGCTTGGTATAAGTAAATTTCTTCGCATATATTTTGCCTTAAATTTATGTTCTATTTACTTAAAATTGTTAATCTTGATTGAAATTATGCTTGGTTTGTGTGATTACTTGACTAATTGTATCTTCTCCGCCAGACATTGGTTCCCTGAGAAAAGGGACCATATGTTTCTGTCACCTGTTTTATTTCCAGTATATAGGATAACGTCTGACAGAGTAGGTCCTTAATAATTTTGGAAAACAGAGTTTGTAAATAAGTCAGAAAAGCATTTTCTTAGGAAAAATAAAGTTACGAGTCCCTGTTTATCAGCATTTATGAAAGCCATTTACAAGGTCTATTAGGAGAAGTTTACATAGACCATTTACATGGTCTATTACCATGAAAAGAGGGACTGAGAATAAACTATGATATTTATTCTCAGGAAACCAATGTCTAGTAGAAGAGATAAAATTAATCAGAGAATCATACAAACCAAGTATAATTCCAATCAGAGAATGAACCTTAAGGTTTATTCTGGTGAGAGAAAGATGCTAGCCAGAGAAGAATGCTGCTGCAAAGGAGTCTGACAAGAAATAAAATGGCTGGGACAAAAACCATGGATATATGCACTGTTTGCTATAGCTCAACAGTTTTAGTGTGCAGAAATTTATTTATTTATTTTTTATTATACTTTAAGTTCTGGGATACATGTGCAGGACATGCAGGTTTGTAACACAGGTATACATGTGCCATGGCAGTTTGCTGCATTTGATAAGAAAGAAGCTGATAAATGAGCTGATAAAAAGACTGTGGTGTCATGAAGCAAGTGAATAGCCTGTTTCAACAGGAATGGAAGGCCTAAGGAAAGATCAAGCAAGGCAAATACTGGAAATTATCCACTGGATGTAGCAACCAGTGGTCACTGGCAGCTATAGTGAAAGTTGAAATGACAGCTTAAGGAGAAGAAGCCATATATAATCAGCAAAGCTCAGACCTAATGCTGAACCACAGACTCTGAAGGAATTTTTATCTCAGAAATTATCCCTTAAAATAAGCTACATTGTCTTAAATTAGACATGAACCTTATAGAGGCTTCCCAATATAATTATCTATTACTAATTCACTCTATTCCTGTTGCTTGGCTTTATTTCATATTTCCCAATCCGAAAGCACAAGGCATAGCAGATTTCTTTCTGAAAAACATGGCAACATATCCTGGGCTATACTCAGTTTGCTAATAATCCATCTCATAGCTCTTGTGAGTGCATAATACTCATTGAAATCAATAAGAATTATGGGCACAGAAGTGCTGCAAGGCTAAGCCTTTAAACTCAAGAATATATTGTCCATACACAGCCAAATAGCACTTGGATAGTCTGTGAATATAATTATGATAAAACCCATTATGTCTTCTTTCAGAGAGAAAGAAAAAAATGACGTAAATTTCAATATGGCATATTCTGGAAACAGTATGCTTATGGAACAGCCAGAGGGATTTTCAAAACTTGATCATCTAAATGCAGAGAACAGTTTCAAGATATGAGCAATGCATTAAGAGGCCACAGATTCAGGCCGCATAAATGACTTGGAAGACACTTTTTAAAACAGAACAAAAATAGCATAAAAGTAGCACATATTTCTTTGTAAAATATTTTAGTAAAATAATTATGCCTAAATTTCTCACTAAACATTTGATATGCCCAAATGGATAGATTTAAAATGTAAACAGGCTGGGTGCGGTGGCTCACACCTGTAATTCCAGGGCTTTGGGAGGGTGAGGCGGGCAGATCACCTGAGGTCAGGAGTTCAAAACCAGACTGGCCAACATGGCAAAACCCCATCTCTACTAAAAATACAAAAATTAGCTGGGCATGGTGGTGGACACCTGTAATTTCAGCTACTTGGGAGGCTGAGGCACGAGAATCACTTGAACCCAGGAGGCGGAGGTTGCAGTGAGCAGAGATTGTGCTACTGCACTCCAGCCTGGTGACAGAGAGAGAAACTCCATCTCAAATAAATAAATAAATAAACAAACAAACTTGCCATTGAGTGAAATTTACATATTACAAGCATTTAAAACAGACATATGGAAAAGGACAATACCCACTGTTTTTTTCTCAGATTTATAGTGTACACATATTCTATTCTCTGTCCTCACACAGTGGTTCATGAGACATGGGTCCTCACAGCATCTCATCATTTACCACCTAAAGCCTAGTTTTTCTAGACCAGCACTAGAAGAACCAGGCTAAATAAATTTATGTTGAAAATCAGGGTCTATACTGCCTTTTCCCTACCACTGAGGTGAAGAGAATCCCAGAGTATATTTTATGTTATGCAATGAATGTAAAGGAATGAACTTTGTTCTAGGAGTAAAAATAACATAATTTGCTATGTGAAGTACAACTAAAGACCCTTCTCTTCATGCTGTGTCTGCAATATATACTTTTAAAATGACATCAAATAATTTAGGTAGACTTGGGCATATACGTGTTTAGTAGATGGAATATCTAACAAAACTAAAAGCAGCTTGATCATATTGGCCATTGATAAATGGAGCCTACAGATGTCTAGATGCAACTAGATATCACTGGGATTTAGAGAACAGAACAAGAGCTTTCCTGTATTTTTTTTAAAGATGACCCTTTATTTTCTCTATAGAAAACACTGCTGAAAAGAGATTCAATAAGACTTTCTCATCAATCAGAACTATCTAAAATGCAATCTCAGAGCTGCTATATCATATACCACCAGTGTCAAATAAAAGGAAAGAATAAAAAGGCAATATTTACATTTAGCTAAGATTATGAGTACTCTCTGATATCACAGATAATGTAAATAATATTAAAATGAATATTATTGTAGACTAATTCATTTGTATTGTTATGATCGAATAGTTTTCAGAGATATGTACATAATAGTCCTGACTCAGTTATCAATGTAGTGACATTTATTCAGTGCCGATAATAAATCAGATGGTCCAGGAGTTTCCACATGAGAGAGCAAACTTGGGCAAATCTTTGAATACATTTTGTTTCAATCTTTCCCTTATTGCAATGGAAAGCTGTCAACAGGAGTAAGCCTCTATGCTGCTTAACCTAGAATGAGATTAATGGAACATTATCCATATTTCCACTACTTTTTATTGGATCTGTTGCCTTGGGCACAAGATCTATTTTTATGGTAAGATGAACATATATACAGAATGTTAACAGATTCTGAAAAAGCAACATCATGCTGGGTGAACACATGTTAGCCATTGCCACAGTAATGAACTATAAATTAATGTTTTAAACGACTGCCATTTGTGTGTAAAAAATATCTATCTATAATTGTTTCTTAGCTACACACACACAAGCATTTGGGTATTCTTACCAAGAATATTCATATGAGAAGAATTCTAAATGCTTCAAAGAAGGAAATTATTAAAAGAAAGTAATATAATATTTACACAAAAATTCTATGTAATTATTAAAAGAATGGGGTTTATAATAAGATTCCACATTGGAAAGATATACAGAGTATACTATAAACTGATAAAAAATAGTGAAAGAAAGTATAAGAAAATATAAAGCAAAAGTTGAAAATTTGGAAATCTATAAAGGCCAGCAAGATAAAATTATGAGAAAAGTAGGAATCCAAGCCCATTTTCCCTAGAAGAGAATCTTGGACAAAGCTTAAGTGCTAATACAGGTTTGAGAGCTGCAATCCCAAACCAGCAAGCACAGGAAAAGGAAAGAGAGGCATAAAAAGCGAGGCAAAGTCAAGGTGGTACTTTGCTAAGCTGGCCATAACTTCAGGAAAAGACCCAATTGGTTGCTTGGCCATAGAGGACATCTCATGTTTAGGGAAGCCAACCAGAAACTCCATGCCTCTGTATATCAGAGGAAGTAAAGGAATGAAATGTATTTGCTAAATCTAGAGATTTTCTTCCCTCTATTACTGATTCACATTCGTATTAACTCAGGAAATAATTCTCTTGCTTTCAGGTTGCATCACCTGGCCCCTGGGTGGCTTCTGGGAAAACCAAATCTCATGTCCTGTTGAAAGGCACTTTACGTGAGTCTACAAGTAAAAATAGAATGCAAAGCCTCTTTAAATCCGGTTAGGTTGATGGCCAGAGCTGTTATAGCTCCTGCCAGGCAGAATGGAGCAATGGAGGCCATAGCAAGAAGCCCGTCACTCACCCTAGTAGCAGCTAAGATGCACAGAAGTGTTAAAATCTGAGGCAGATTCAGCTGCAGTGGTAGGAGCAGCAACCAGGATCCTCCATGAGCTAGTGAACAGGTAGACAGATGAAGCTGAGTAAATCAGAGCAGGTTCATGAACTGAACCTGGCATATTAGGCAGGACAAATTACAGCTAACACATCTCCAGTGTTCAAAATATCATAAGGAGTGTGGAAAGTGTGGAGAACATAAGAGAGCATGCTGCTACCTAACTCTAGGAAACTACTACCATGCAAGGATATTGGTATACGTCACCTGACTTTCCAATTTTTCAGAAAAGACTATACCTTCATTTTGCCAGTGAGAATAATCACCTACAAACTGGAACTCTAGATTTTTTATATAAAAGAGAATTTCTAAATATTGGCTTAAAAAAACACAAACAAAACAGAGTATAGATTAAAAGATATGTTTATGAGTTATATTCAACCCATAGGTTATTGTTTTATAAACTCTGATGTGTAGAACAAATACATTTAAGAACCCAATTCAAATCTCTTTCTTTCTCTCTCTCTCTCTGTTTCTCTCTATATCCATCCATCCATCCATCCATGTTGCTCTCCAGGTTCATACATGCAAAAGAAATGATCAGCTATTTTGATCTCATAAACCTAGACAAGCACATAACTTTATCACATAACTTTATCATAACTAACCTCTAATGATTCAGTTATACCTTCATTTATCCAACAAAAATAATCACCTGCAAAAAATATATACTCTGTTAATGTATAAAATGTTCCCATTGATTTGTAACATAAATCAATATGTTGACAAGATATAAGATTTCTATCTCCCTAGAGACCAAGAGTCCAATGAAAGCCAAGAAGAATGTTCTTAAGGAGAAATTATCAAAAACATGTCACAAAGAATTTTAGTTTCATTTGAGGTCCAGGGATTATGGAAATAAAAGCAAGACTAGTAAGAACCTGCAGTTTTATGGTGTGCTGTTCTTCCTAAGACAAACATCCGCTTCCTGCAACCTTCCAGATTTAAGGTGATACAGAAAGGCCTATGTTTACCAACTTGAAAAACTAAAAATTTTAATCAGAGATAAATGAAAGAAGTAATGTATGAGAGAAATATAGATGAAAATAATTCTAATTGGGCAAAATAAAAATCATCAGTAAGCGATTTTTTTTTTTGTAGAAGGAGAAAAATAGGGTTGAAAATAAAGGCTTCATCTTTTGTCCCTCAGACAGAGACCACCTGTATATCTTATTCCTATATTCTTCTGAAGATTGAGAAATCAAATTTTACTATCTCCCTTTTTGCTTCCCTGTAAAATATAATCAAATTTCAGTTTATTTCTCTCTGTTTAGGGATTGCTCGAACATTTTTCAATATTCCAAACTTTATTGACATCTCTCATCCAAGGAAACCTTTTTCCTTAATTCTGTTCTCTTGCATTGTTGTATTTTTTCAAATCGTTTTTAGTGAGATCTGAAGAAAGAGTCAAGTTTAATCTACATATAATCTGACATCTGAAACTATCAGAAGGACAACCCTTACATTTGCAAATTCTTTCATGGAAGATTAATTATAAGAGGAATCTACCTGATTTATCTGGTGAATTTGCATAGCCCTTATAGCAAAACCAGACAAGAACGAAACAAGAAAATAAAGACACAGATGAATATCACTTACATACACAACAAAATACTAAATAAAATGCTACTAGCAAATTGAATCTGCTGGAGTATGAATAATAATAATGCTCTCAGAAATACAATATCATTCAACATCAGATAATCTATAAAAAAATTACCATATTTATAGATTAAAGAAAAACACATCTTCCAAATAGTTTTCAATATAATTCATTAATAAAATAACTTAGCAAATATGAAATTTCAACCTAATAAAAATTATCTATCTAAAAATGTATAGCATTTACATTTATATACAATGTACTATATATTTTTTCCATAAGTTCTATGAGCATTGTAAGTTCATGATTATTGCATTGTCTTCATCATTTTAGTGAGAACACATAATATTGCTGGATCTTATTCTTCCTTTTGAAGCTTTTGAAGAAATGTATTTTTATTCAGCTGGGCTTCTAGATAATTAAGATGATAAAGAGTAGTTTTTCAACTGCTTTAGAAGTAAGTGTGAGTAGCCAGCACTTGAAAATCAAATCTGCCTTTCATCCTGCTCATGACAAGCTTTCCTTTTTTGCTGAAGGGTTGTTTCCATCGGGGGAATAATGTTCCTTGATACTGACATGACTTCCTACTTTGTTTTCCAGCTTGAATTTCTAAATTGGCACTATATCCTGGGCTTACCTTCTCAGAGGAGGTTGGATTCAAAGGTGATCCTAGCTGCTTTTACTAAATCAGTTGGCACAGAGCTAGTGGAAATATCAATAGTTTTAAATAAGAAATTTCAAAGATTGACTGTATTAAAAGCGTTATAATAAACATATTACATTGTTTTCAACCTACTATCAAGAAATACCAGCTACCCGAATTAATATATTTTCTTTCTGTAGTTGCCTCTTGTTTTTTTTTGTTTGTTTTTAACTACACAAAGGGATGCATTTGTGTAGATTCTTTAAACTGTCATACTAACAAACATTTTAACAAGTTAAAAAAAAAGAAAAAGGACAACAAAATCTCACTGCCATTTATGTATGGTCTTCCAATTTTATCCTACTCTCATTTTAAGATCTAAAAACTATCAGACGTATTATCTCACTATACTTTAGACCAATTAGTTATCTTTTTAACTAAATTCCTATGAGGAACAAATGAAAAAGTAGTATTCAGATAAAAGGCATATTATTGATTTATTTTAAACTCCTTTCTACAAATTTTAAGTGACAAGCACATGTATACACACACATATGCATGCATGCACACACACACACACACACACACACACACACACACACACACACACACACACACACACACACACACACATTCATATATTGTCTTGGAGAGAAATCAGGCCAGGGTTGTTTCTAAGTAATAGCCTGAAAGTGGTTTCACAAAGAAGAAAAGTGAAGGCTTAAGCACCAGGGGAAAGGTGATTCATATCAACTCCAGAGTGAGGAAGGGCAGAAAGGCAAGAATATAATCAGAAGTAAAAGGACCACCAAGGTCAACAGAATGAAAAATTTCTGAAGCATGAACAAAAGTAAAATATCCTGAAGTGATTACCTGACCACCAGTTTTTGCAAGGATTATGGACATTTTGAGACAGGAATGGAGCTATTAAATGTGCTGAAGCAGTTTGAATAAATACTGTAGTAGCCAGTTTTGTAATGATGATTTAAGCTCTATGATGAAGTTCAGTATAAAATATGGATGAGAGTATCACAATGACTGGACTTCTCTTCAGAATTGCACTGCAAATGTATCCAATAAAATTTCCTCGATGTGATTTCTAATTTATGACCATGGGCAGTCCTTTTATATTTCTGTTCAATCCTCCTATTTCTGAAATATGCATATGAATCACATCCCTGTGGTTACAGTATTTTACTGAAATCTGATTGTATTAAACATTACTCAGCGTATAAAAATCTAACTTAATAGCTAAAGCTTAGGCAATATTTTGCTATAGGGCAAATTGCTTTAGGTTGTACTTTGTAGAAAACATTTCACCTACAAATAATGATTTAAGAAATTGAAATCAGCCTATCTTCTTATGACCCCAACATTTAGCTTAGAATTTTTCTTATTATCCATTGTTACCAACACCATGAAACCAGTGTTGCCAATCCATGTGACACCCTGAAACTCAGTTCTTTAGCTTGCTTACTATACTGCCAGACTTCATAACAGCACCTATCACTCAGTTATTTCTCCATCTCCAAAATCTATAAACTTCTTAGGTGATTTGAATTCCATTCTCATTATCTAATACACGGCTACTTTATCCACATAAATATCTATATGTCACTTACTTCTCTAGCTTAATTCTGACTATAATTCACTCACTACCCAGATAAATATGTAGTTTAGTTGCATCATTATCGTCCTCACTAACTGTCTGCCTTCCTAAGCATTCTTTTCCCCTCTCCTTTATGACCATCACCATTCCCAATCTTTTGTGGGTTGCTAATATTCGATCCTGAATCTTTTCCTACCACCTTTTATGTTGGTGTTAATGTTACTGGCAAAAGGCAGAAGAACGGCCCTGTTGTAAATTTTGACATCTAATTTCAACCAGACTTTCATTATCAATTGAGATTCCTTTATTCATTTCTGTATTGGTTTTCTGATGAATTCTCCAATAGGCCTATACTAATCCTTCTCCTCCATAAGCCAAAATCCCACTTTTATTTTCTCAAAAGCCGAAGTTACCAGAAGACATCAGCCATGTGGGGTTACTTCTTTCATCTACTCTCTCCCTATTTCAAAATATTTGTTACAGTAATATCCTTATTTCTCTCCATTAGAAGAATATGCATATCCTATATTTCCAAGGCTTGCTTGCTCTTTCTTTTAGGCTTGCTCTAGAACATACAGTTGTAACAACTCTTTTGGTTGTTCGTACTTATTTGATTGTTGCCATCTAGTTTTTTTGTTTTCTTTTTTTTGAGATGGAGTTTCACTCTTGATGCCCAGGCTGGAGTATAGTGGCATAATCTCGGCTCCCTATAACCTCCACCTTCCGAGTTCAAGTGATTCTCCTGCCTCAGCCTCCCAAGTAGCTGGGATTACAGGTGCCCGCCACCATGCCCAGCTAACTTTTGTATTTTTAGTAGACATGGGGTTTCACCATGTTGCCCAGGCTGGTCTCGAACTCCTGACCTCAGGTGATCTCCCCACCTTGGCCTCCCAAATTGCTGGGATTACAGGTGTGAGTCACCACACCCAGCCTTGTCTTTTTTTTTTTTTTTTTTTTTTTTTGAGATGGGGTCTTGCTTTGTCACCAGGCTGGAGTGCAGTGGTGTGATCTCGGCTCACTGCAACCTCTACTTCCTGGGTTCAAGTGATTCTTCTGCCTCAGCCTCCCAAGAGGCTGGGATTACAGATGTCCACCACCATGCCCAAATAATTTTTGTATTTTTAGTAGAGGCTGGGTTTCACCATGTTGTCCAGAACCGTCTCAATCTCCCGCCCTCGTGATTTGCCCACTTCAGCCTCCCAAAGTGTTGGGATTACAGACATGAGCCACTGCGCCCAGCCTTCCCATCTATTTTCAGCCAAAGAAAGCTATTGCACCTACTGCAAAAGTTTAAACAAATCACTGTTTAACATCTATATATTCTCTTTCATTTCAAACATCCAACATTGTCTGTATTTTGCAGTCCCATACAATCTCCCCTTACGACTGTCAAATCAAGTTTAGCCTAAAGCTGCCTCATTACATATTTTAAGGTCAGCCTAAAGGTTTCTCTACACATCATAAACCATAACCTAAATGGAATTGTAAACAGACTGTAGCCTCCTCTTGTGTCAGTCACCAAGTTTTGGCTAAATAAATGTGGCCATCTCTTAGAATCATGTTCAAATAAGGCAAATGCCAAGCTACGACCAATCTGGTTGTTTCTGTACCTGACTTCTGATTTCACTTCTCTTTTTCTGTCCATGTATCTTCCACCACACGACTGTGCTGGAATCTCTGAGACTACTCTGGTTTGGGAGTCTGCCTCTCATTTGTGAATTGTTCCTTCTCAATTAAATTCTTCAAAATTTAATTTGGCTCAAGTTTTTCTTTCAATAACACCTATAACATAAATTTTTACTTCTACCAGATTGGGTAATCAAACTTTTCTTAACTTTTAGTTTAACTATTGATTTTTAAAGTCTTATTTGACTATTTTGTGCTGTTTATCTAGCAATATTTTCATTTTTTTCATTGAAACTCTGACTCTTCTACTATACTCCCCAAGGCACAACCGCTAGTCTTATGGGTGAAATTTTAAGCTCTTTTAAGGTGAAGTCAATTAATTACTCATTAATCATATACTAAATGTATATTAGTTTATAGATTTTCTCAGATTCTAGTTTCTCAAGGTTTCTTCCTTTTAGAATGGTGTTGTTTTCACATTGTATGGACAGGAGATGTAAATATAAGGAAATAAAGCTTCTACTGATCTTTATTGCTGAGGTCCAAGCTGTACTTCATGAGACAAATCATTAAAAATTACAATAAAAACTCTAGGTTTGGACCAGGATCTACCATATAGATTTATGTCCATCACTGTTTTCTAACAGAAGATTCAACCACTAATGAGAAACAAGCATTACCATCACACTCAAAAAGGTCAATAAGATGCTTCAGAACAGAAAGGGGAATCATTAATGACATTAGATGAATTAGTAAAGAATCTGAGTCAATCTCCATCTAGAGAACAATTTAAAGACTAAATGAATTTCAATTATAAAATCAGCAAGACTGTAAGTATAAAC
Source organism: Plecturocebus donacophilus (assembly GCA_004027715.1). Taxonomy (NCBI): domain Eukaryota; kingdom Metazoa; phylum Chordata; class Mammalia; order Primates; family Pitheciidae; genus Plecturocebus; species Plecturocebus donacophilus. The sequence goes on from PVKP010011087.1 coordinate 46,076, forward strand.
TAACAGCAACAAATAATACTTCAAAATGCTGCTATGTTTCAAAGTATGTTACAAAACGTGTTTCTGAATAATGATAAGCCCAGATTTTCTGAAATCATTTTTCTGAGTTTTCAAAAAATCCTGGGTAATGCAGAGAGTATTCCCACTCCACGTAAACAGAGGAGTAATTATGAGAATATTACAGAGTAATCTTAGTGGACAAAAGAAGATATAAGAACCACAATTATAATGTAGGCTTAACTATAAATATTGAAACATCATCAAAGAAAGAGCCTCTGGCTTTAAACATTTTTATAATTCATGTTTTTCTTAAATAAAGGAGAAAATTTCATTAAAAATCCTGTCTAAAATTACCTAATTTTGTTAACCCATCTGAAAAATTATGAACACCTAGGGTTTCCAAGCAAAATACTTTTATTATGTTTTAGTATAATTTATTCATTAACTGAAATTCAAATGTAAATCAAGGTTTCCTATTTGAATTTGCTAAATCTGCCTTCCATGTAGAGGAATGTCATTAGTGTTTATATTACTGACGAATGTTCCTTGTGTTCATATTTCTTCTTGTCCACTTTTACACCCCCAGTTAAGAACATAAATTCTAGTAGAGACCATGTATCTCACATTTACTACTCTACTTCAGTGTCTAAAACCACAAATTATAGGCCAAAATTTGGAGGTAGGACTATGATCAATTTCACAGAATCATCGTCATCTTTATTTTTAATAAAGCTACCAACATCACACTCCAAAATCTCAGTAAGAGCTCTTTCACAGAGAGTAGATTATTCTAAAGTAGTTGTTTGAAATAAAAGAATGAAAATGAACCACTCACATTACTTCATCTCTTCACTTCTAGGCTATTCCACACAGCAGTCAAGTGTTCTTTGGTTGACAATACTACCTGGTGGCTGACTTAAGCAGTCAATACATCCACCATTTAATATTCAGTCTCTCCCCTGCTCCTTACTGTTCAACAGAATAATGACACAATTTAAAATTGATAAATCACAAAATTTTGAAACACAAAGTTATAGAAAGTATCAAGTTAACCTTTATTTTACAGATTAAAAACTAAAACTCACATACCTACAAGAGTGTTTCCCTGATCCAAACCTTTCAATGGTTCCGAGTTGTTTATAAGATAAACTTTTTAAGTTGTGGCATGACACAAATATCCTTGAAGATTCTGCCCCAGGCTTCATCTGCAGGTGTGTATCTCATCATACGAATTAATACTATCTCCTGGCACCTATGAATGACTAGTATCCCTGTGCTCTTAGTAACACGTAGGTGACCACTTCCTCCCTTGTATTTACATCCATTCATACTTCTATTATAGCACTTTTAAGACTATAGAATGTAGAATGGAATTTATCAGTTTAAATGTCTGTGTCCTCTTATTAGCCTGAGTGCAAGAACTGTAGCTTATTTCTGCTGGAATTACTAATGCCTATTCAAGGGCTTGGGCTGTGTCAGGGCACCTAGTAGAAACCCAATATGCATTTGACAAATGAAGAAACACATACTTAATTAATGGCACATATTATTGCATAATTAATGGCAGAAATGACTGTGCTTTATTACCAATCCACAGAATTAAGGATCGATCAATATCAATAAAAAAGTAATAAATTTTGAGATGAAATTTTTCTTAAAAATCAGTATCAACAATATGTCAAGCTTACAAACATGCTGAGAAAGCCTGCTCTACGATGTCTAAAAAGTTTTGTTTTTCACTTTTCTGTCCACTAATTAAGCTTGATTTTTTTTTCCAGGCATAGTTGTTTACGTGAATATCTATTTCTTATTCCTTTGTGTTTAATTTCCATAGCACGTAAGTCTTCATTTAACTTCTTCCATAGTTCTTGGAAACTGCAACTTTAAGTCAATGTATGATGACACCCATTTTTTAAAAATCATCAACATTATAAGAAAACAATGTTGAATAAACAACATTATTTGAGGACTGCTAAATTCGCAGTTTCCAATAACTTGCTGAAAACATTAGTGAGGACTTATTATGATGAATTTTGTAATTTTTCATTATACACACTACTATTTTCATAATAATGTGAGTTGAACAGATTATGGAAGAGAATACCTTCAATAATTTTGCTTCTATAACTGAAGTTCTCAACTCCTAACTTAGGAATGAATTTCTAGAATCTAATTTGTATGAAAACTAAGACTCACCACTGTGTATGCAAGGTAGGAATAGAAAAAAAAATCCATACTCAACGTGTAAATTATAATTTAAAAATGGTTATAGATATAATTTTCATATACGAATACATTTGAAACAAAACTTTAAAATTTGGTAAATATATGTTAATTGATACATACCAACATCATCTTTTTTAATTTTTTTAATTCATTGTGATCCAACTTACAATAATATAAAATGATAAATGTATCCATAAATCCTATCATTATGGGTGTATGAATTATTTATGTGTACCTCTTTTAACAGAACTTTTAAGAATAGCAATATATATATATATATATATATATATCTCATTGGTTATTCTTTTTATAAACACAAAAGTCACCATTTATTTGCTATGTTCAAGTCCTAATTATGTACAAGGCACTGAACTAACCACATTTTGTCAATTTAAACTTTGTTCCACTCCAGAAAGATCAGCAATATTATGACCCTCTAATTTGACCAAAAAAATAAAAATATAAAAATTTAGTGGTTTTATTGAACTATAAGAGAAGTACTTTTGTTACATAAATATTACTTATAAGTGAGAAGCAAGAAATTTAGTACTTTTACCAGGTGTGTTCTGAATTGTTTTATTTTGATCATTATGCTTAGGGAAGAAACCATCAATTCTAGCTTGGGGTAATTATAGAGATAACCCATATGCATTTAAAAGAAAAAATCAAGAAAATAGAACACCAACTTAGTAACTATTTCTAACTAATTATGAGATATTATCTCATAATTGTTAACTAATTTTAAGTAAACCTTTTGAAGACTGCCTATCAGAGTAAGTAGCTACCTTGTAGAGATCATGAATATATATCTACAGAATAAATAGTTGAATGAGAATCGCCTAACTCTGTGGGACAACGTTTGTGAAATAAATTTTCCAGTGATAATATCACCCATAGATTCATACACTTGAGTATTTCAGAGTGTTATGCTCTGGCAAACTGTCTTAGAGGGCTCAAAGAAGATGTAGCAACTGATGTCTCAAGATACCATTGAAGAATGCAAGGGAATCTGTTTCCTTGCCTATGCCTATGTCCTGAACGGTATTGCCTAGGTTCTCTTCTAGAGTTTTCATGGTGCTAGGTCTTATGTTTAAATCTTTAATCCACCTGGAGTTAATTTTTGTATGAGGTGTAAGGAAGGGGTCCAGTTTCAGCTTTCTGCACATGTCTAGCCCATGAAATGTGATCAGAAACCATATAATGGGTTTTATATAATTTTATCATAAACATATATATTCCATACATTAATTAATTTGCAGAGATTTGGCTGTAAATCAAGAAATTTTGTCATTAAACTGGCCTATTAAGAAAGCTTTTCTTTGTAAAATGAAAGACTGGCTTATATTTTGTGGCGTTTCTTATTCATGGACATGTATCACGATCTAACTACTCTTTTGTAAGCTTTAAGGAGAAGAATCAGACTGACCAGCGTCTGCCCACCTCAACAGCCTGCCTTTCAATTACTGTCTATTAAAAATGTACACTCCTTCTCCCTCCTCTAAACTTTTGGATATAATTAGTAAAATAAAATTATACACTGGTAGTCTCTAATACTTTCTAAAGGCAGTCTCTTGGCAGATAAGAGGACATGCATGCATATTCAGTTGCCATATAGCCTCTCAGAACTGGGTATGTTTCAGTGAGTGCAAATGAAAGTTATTTACCACAATTCACATTAAAAAGAGAAAGATTATAAGACTAAATAAGGAAGAAAAAGAATAAGCTTTCTAATATATCATTTATCTAATATATAAAGAGATATACATATATAAAGATATATATATAAATATATATCTATATATTCAAGATAAAATAATTCAGAGCATACCTGGTAATTATATATATACACACATATTATATATACATATAATATATAATATATATACATATTATATATATATAAATGTATTTGGGAAAAAGAAACACTTCTTTCTAATATATATATTAGAATATTCTATTTCTAATGATATATATCTACACATACTTCTAAAAGGTATGTATTTTGATCCTTACAGGTCATGCTGCAATTGTCTAATATTCTTAAAACTTATCTCTCATATTTTATAAAACAAAACATGTGTGTCTTGGTCCTTCATAGAAGAGATATTTTGCTGTATGGGGTTGATACCCTTCCTTTACATATTATGCAACCAAAGAAAGAAATGTTTCTTTTTCCCAAAGAAAAACAGTATTTAAAATAGACAATGTATTTTTCTCCCATGTTTGAGATATCTGCAATAACCATACAACAGCTGGAGTGTTTCCTACATATGATCCATGTCTTAGCCATAGTCTCTGCTCTCATATTATTCCTGGTCCCCAAACAATGACAAGCCATCTTCTAGACATGTCATCAATTTAAGTATCTATCTTGCCAAATAACAATTTCAACACTTTTTTAAAATGTTGCGTTTTACACTGTGAAGCTAATTATGGCAGAATTGAGAAAAGGAGTAGGCAAAATTTTACTGATAGCTTATAAATATAATTATTGCTTTCTAAGTATGTAAATTTCAGTTTTAGAAGAACTAGGGCTTGTAGTGATTATGTGGTCTTGTCATTCTATTGTGCTAATTTGAATTGAAATGGTGTTGTGATGCTAAAACCACTACTTTTGAAATATTTTTGCACCTGATATAGTCACGTTAATAAAAAAATATTGTGCTGTAGTCATTCACAGAAGCTGAAACAGCAAAACACAAACTAGTCCACCATGATCTAATTTGTGCTTGCCACCACAATATTCCTTCCAGGCACAATCAACTACTCTGTCAGCATCAGTGAACTTCTCTATAATGTTTAATGAGAAAATGTGGAGAAAGAATATCAAAAACATTTTTATCAGGGCTCAATTTTCCAAGCCACTTATCGTTTCAGGATTCTAGGCAATAGATGAGTTGGGGCTCAGGCAAAGGTGAGAAATGGCTAATGGTCTTGGTTTCTCATTTCTGGAGTAAGAACTAAGTCGACAGAGAGGGAGATTGTACAGACTTAGTAATTTTGTAGCTACTCAAACATGGGAAAGAAAAACGAAAAGAATTCTAAACCTGCCAATGCCTTTCCATTTACATATTCACAAAAAATAGATTACAAAGAGAAAGTTCAACCTCAGATGATTTTAGCAACATTTTAGCAGCATCCCTAGGCTGGAAATATACCAGAAACAACATGGTAAAGCTTAATTAAACCATAATACAATTGCCACTAAATAGTAATAGTTAAAATAAATAGCATTTGTATAGTACTGTGCAGTTTTCACACATACATCACCATGGGTGCTTTTACCATCTTCAGCGAATAGATATTTAAAAAAAAAAAATCTTTCCAAAATAATTTGAGAAAGAAAATCAAGAACACACTTGAAGGAACTTAAAACGAAGAGATTTATACAAAAGTTTATAAATGGGGGTCAGCATACTTTGAAAAGCCACATTTTATGGCCTTCTGTTACATTTATAATGCATGTAAACATTGTTTCAAATATATAATTAAACATGACAACTACTACCACCCCTCACCCCCAGATATACTTCACTCACTATGCTCCTTATCACCACTATTTTAATAACATGAGGACTTCTCCCATCCCAGTCACCAAAGGGCCCAGGGAAATGGAGTGGGTGGCTTTAGTCTCCTCCACTTCAATGTACCCCAGTGCATCCCACCAAAAACATCCTAAGAATACTCCATCCAAGTAAAATGAGTTTTATGGTATATTTATAGTAAAATATATTATGTATAAATACAATATAGTGCATTTTTATGAAAATGCATATTTTTATAAACTCCTCTGGTACTATCCCCATCTTCTAATGACTTGGCTATATCTAAACTACCATTTAGAAGCTCTGAATACATCAATAAATAAAATAATTTTCCAATTACAGTAATAACGTCATTTCTACCATGAGTCATACATTTATTCATTGGACAAATATGTAAAGAGCCTACTTTATGCCATGTACTCTTCTAAGATTTAGTGATATGTCAGTGAATAAAAACAGACAAAATTCTTACTCTCTTGAAGCTCACACTCTAGCAAGGAGAAAGACAAGTAAATGATATGGAAGTATAGCACGGTAAGATGTATGGAGAGAACAAGATGTACATCACTTATAATTTTAAATAGAGAATCTAGGGTACATCTCAACGATAAGGTGGCATTTGGAAAAGAGTTGAAGGTGAGAGAGAGAGAGGTCATGTCATGCCTACATCTAGAGTAATAGTGTTTCACGAAAAGAGAAAAGCTAGCTCCAAAGCCCTGATACAGGATCATAGCCAGCGTGTTAGGGGAGCAGTAAGGAAGGCCAATGAGAGGAAGTTAATGGAATAAACAAAATAGAGTAGAAAATGCAGTCAGGGATTACTAGGCTCTTAGAAGACATGTTTTGAAATGCATGAAAAAAAAAATAGAGGAGTTAGGATCAAGCCCATTTTTCATACTGTCATATTTTATAGTAATAAGCTAGGTTCTGCTTATAAAGAAATCTGGGACATAGGACAGTAAACGATGTGGCCTCAGGAAAACCTTAGCATGTGTTTCTCACACTTGGTTAAAATATGTATGTGTAGTAGCCTATATTTACACCTTTCCTATAGTGTTTAGTGTAAACATTTAAGTCTATCCTACAAGTAACTTACATACAAAAGAGAGACAGAGATAGAGGCAGAGATGGAGCACCAGGAAGAAATGTAGTAGCTAAGAAGGCTTCGCTCTGACTTGGTGCTCCCTTCTGACTCTTGGATCTTAAAATCACAGTAAATATATTGCCCAATACTGAATTATAAGAAAATGCATCTAACACATAATATCCAGGGTGGGTTAATTTTTAGTTGACAATTTAAAGTAACAATATTGCACAAACCAGCTGGAGTAAAATAAGGGAAAGTATGGTAAGGAATCTTTAGGCACTAAAAACAAACTGTATTATATATGGTCAAGACACAGCTGATATAGGGGAAAAAATGACAATGATAGTGGAACCCCTTCCTATAATTTAGTAAGGTGAACAAGATAATAAAAGCATCCAATTTAGAGTCTTTGCTTACTCTAAATAATAACTGTAATCAATTGAGTCCAGGGTTCTTGCATTGAGAAATAAGGGAGTGCTTTTTTTTTATCCTGACAAGAAAATAAAAAGCCCCAAGTTATCACGTAATGTAAATAATACATTAGAGTTAGCAATGAGAAAGAATTTCTTTAGAACAAGGCATATTTCACAATTCCAGGGTAAATCTATTGTTTGCACAAGTTTTTTTTTCAGTTGATATATAAATAAATGTATATATTTGGGTACACTCTTAATTTTATAGAAATTTAGGTTTACGTTAATGTACCACTTAAAATTGCACTCAATAAAGTAGCATAATACACATTTTTGTAATGTAAAAAAAATAACAGTATATATTAAAATATAGAAAATCTGATGCTGAGCAAATGGAGTACACAACAATAAACAACACAGCCATATAAGGTTTACAAAAATCACATGTAGTTTATAATTATATTTAGAACATTATCTACTGAAAATGATAAAATTATTTACAATATCTTTTTGGGGCCTAGGCCACCTTGTTCATATAGAAAGTTCTTGGGTGGCTTACATACTCTGAAATGTTCTCAGATTTTAAATTGGAGAAACAACACTTCCCATAAACAGAGAGCTCTCTAGGGGCATCTATAGGACTAAGTGGTAACTCTCAGGGAAGCAACGTTTTGGGAACATTCCGTCATACTGTACCATTAATGAATTGCCTGATTTATAACCAATGTAAATTTGGAGCTGGCTACCTTCCCAGAATGCTTCTAAGCAGCAGTGCAGATGCAACAGTAACACCATCAACAAAGGAAAAGACAGCAGCCCGAGGAATCTAAAAATGGACATTTTGGCCAAGGCATGAACATATAATGGATGCGGAGTTCCAAAGGAGGTGCTAGACCTCATGCAGCACATAAAAACTGAAATACTAAAAATGAGTAATGTTACACTTCAACCTTTGTCACACAAAAGCTCTAATGGGCTCCAGGTATGAGGGCAGCAGATATGGGCAGCATTTGTGAAGCAATTATTTTAGAGAGAGCTATGCTGTGAGTACAACAAAAAGGGAAGAATGGGAAGCAGTTCCCTAACCTGGAACTAAGATTTCAAGAACAAGAAGAGCTGGAATGAGCTGCCTATAACTGGGGGATGCTTTGGCCTGGAGCCTAATTCACATCTGAAAAAGCTAAAGAGGGTAGAGGGTACAGAGTACAAACCTGTGTTTGAGTTCAAAAGTAACCCCTAGGCCGGGCGCGGTGGCTCATGCCTGTAATCCCAGGACTTTGGGAGGCAGAGGCAGGCGGATCCCAGGTCAGGAGATCGAGACCACCCTGGCTAACATGGTGAAACCCCGTCTCTATTAAAAATACAAAAAATTAGCCAGGCGTGGTGGCACGCGCCTGTAGTCCCAGCTACTCAGGAGGCTGAGGCAGGAGAATCACTTGAACCCAGGAGGTGGAGGTTATAGTGAGTGGAGATTGTGCCACTCCATTCCAGCCTGGGCGACAGAACAAGACTCCATCTCAAAAAAAAAAAAAGTAACCCCCTTGCCTGGATATTGAAAGGGGATGAATTCCATAAGCCAACCCTGATAATCTGCAGTAGGATCTTCAGTGTGAAGCCATTTAAAAACAGGCTGGCCCAAGAGCGCAACATGCCAGTTTAAGAGTTCCTGGTGGTAAGAGGTGAAGAGTTTAATGCTGGCGTCCACGATGATGGAGAACCGGAAACAACCAGCCAACTCCATGGCAGAGTTGCAATAGGAGGGACCCAACAGGGAAGTTTTTTCAAAAAATCCTTCCCTCATCTCTATTCTCTCCTCTACAGATGTCATTATGTGGTTCAAGAACTACTGAACCAATTCCAGATTATAACCTTTGTGCATGTCAAACATTTCCTTTGCAGTAACAGCAACTTTTTTGTTTGTTTTTGAGAGAGTCTCACTCTGTCACCCAGGCTGGAGTGCAATGGTGGATCTCAGCTCACTGTAACCTCCACTTCCTGGGTTCAAGCAATTCTCCTGTCTCAGCCTCCCGAGTAGCTGGGACAACAGGCACCCGCCACGACTCCCGGCTAATTTTTATATTTTTAGTAGAGACAGGGTTTCACCATATTGGTCAGGCTGGTCTCAAACTCCTGACCTTAGGTGATTTACCCACTTCGGTCTCCCTAAGTGCTGGGATTACAGGCCTGAGCCAACGTGCCCAGCCAGCAACTATTATTTCTTAATGCCTCAACCTAATAACGCTTATAATAATCTGTTATACATGTGTGCTTTAGGGATTTTAAAATCTCTCCATTTCTTACCCAGAATCTAAATATTCAGGTGACTTTGCTGTTGTTAATTTTTTAAACATCATTTTTTATTAGTATCCCTAAAGGTTTTATTTCTATTTTAACTATTTTGGCTAATAAATATACTTTATTACTTTGATAACGTTGGAATTTGTTTCTGCTTAGTCTTTATTTTTGATGACTTTGAAGAAGGTACAACCAAAGTGAGGGCAAAAGCTTTCAATAGTGTGCTGTTGTAAAGATTTTTACTTTAGTATTTGAATTGTGTATTAATATAAGTATAGCTTCCTTTTAGGAAAATATTAAGAGATAGCTAAAAATAAAAAAATGTCCTTTTTTGTCCAAGCATGGTGGCTCACACCTGTAATTCCAGCACTTTAGGAGGCCAAGAAGGACAGATCACTTGAGGCCAGGAGTTCGAGACCAGCCTGGCCAACATGGCAAAACCCCATCTCTACTAAAAATATAAAAATTAGCCAGGAGTGGTGGCATATGCCTGTAATCCCAGCTATGCAGGAGGCTGAGGCATGAGAATCCCTTGAATCTGGGACGCAGAGGTTGGAGGCAGAGGTTGCAGTAAGTCAAGATCATGCCACTTCACTTTATCGTAGGTGACACAAAGACTCTTGTCTCCAAAAAAAAAAAAAGGAAAGAAAGAAAATGTCCTTTTTGCCCCATGTTATACTAATTGTTGTATTAAGACTTATTAATGTATTACATTTAGTATAATATCATTTATTATATTCCCTCTCCAAAATTTTTCAGTTAAAGTAGTTTTGCTTTAATTTAAAGATATTTTCCTTTTACTGAATTTTCTGCTTATAACTTTATAGGATATTGAGATTATATTTAAATGGACAAAAAAATATTTTATTATAATGTTAAATATCCTCATATTTGAAGATGAATGTAGACAAAAAATCCCCACTACATCATGTATCATTTAGTGTTTCAAATTTCTTTATTTGCTTTGATACATCTGATTACAGTATTATAGAATTAAACATTTAAAAAGCAAATCGTGGTTAACTCATATATCATACTAGCTAGATGAATTACTAACTACACTACATTTTTTTTTTCGATGTCAGGGAAAAGTAAGAACATTGTACTAGTACTTAAAATAGTTATAAGCAGATGATCTCCGGTATATTTTCATTATATCCAGCATATTTCATTATCTTATAATACGGTATGAGCTAAACTAATGAGAAGAAATATTGAAACCGCCTTGCCAATACCAGTAGCACTAACCTACCTGGGCCTCCTAAATCAGTTTTGGACTCAGCCATCACATACTATGAACTAATTTGAGACCCTCAAACCTTGTAATTCACAGTATTTCCTAGTGCCTATGGCTATAAGACATATTTAAGGGGGAAATGGGTATCTAAATTCTCAATTCACATTAATGAGTTTAATGTGTAAGAAAGGGTAGGCTACTGCTTGCAAAGCAGATTTTTCTGCTTTGGCCCCTAGCCATACCCAAATTGCTTAGAAGGAAAATGTTTGCTCCCTTACATGAAAGTGGAATTCAAGAAATTGTTTTAAAAGAGTCATTTAAAATGTGAAATCAGCAGAAATTGGAGATTTAGTTGATCATAGCCAAAAAACATTGCAAGAACATTGGAGGCTGTGTAATTTTGAAAGGATTGTGTTTGTAGGCATTGTGTTCAGCAGTCAATATGAGCAAAAGTGATAAGAAAAAAAAAAAATTAGCAGACTCCATTGCCAGGATGCTGGCAGCCTGCCAAACACACAGAGGTAGCAACTATTCCACCTCCTTGGCTGTCTTCAGCATAACATTACTCTTCCCCACTAAACAAAGGAAAAGGTGCCCATTGAAATCTGCAGCATGCAGTCACACCTGCTTAAGTTGTGCTTGCTTTTCCTTCATACAAAATATTTGTATATCTGCAAGCAGACGGTTACATCTCCACCCACCATATAAAATGGAGAAACAGTGTATATTATAATTTTTCACATGACAATAAAGACACAACATTTTAGTTAAGCATATTTTACCATGTTGTTTGCAACTGTATATTGAAATCATTGTCATATTAAATTTCTTTTCACTTTATTGTATATAGATAAGCTGTCTGGACAATTCAAGAAAATGCATTCCTCATTGTTCCTAGAAGTGTAGGTTGCCTCCTGTCTTATAAGGCAGCTATTTGGTTAGAGCAGCTTCTGATTTTCTACATCTGACTTATAATTTAAACATTTCAGGAAAGAGAGGGAGAAAAAATATATACTATATCTAATTCATGGATTTTCTGAACACAAAATGAGAAGAGAAAGAAAATGATTTTTTTCTTCTGATTTTGCAATGGGATATATTAACCTTTCCCCTTTAGTCTATTTGCAAGAGGAACTGAGCAGCTTACTAGAATATTCTAGGTAAAAAAGAAGTGACAGGCATAATATTCATTCAAAAATGCAGATTGGCTGCCTGAGGGTAGAGGAGATTCTCAATATACAGAGAGAGAATTTCCCTCAAACTAGGTCTCAATCCAATTCCCTATGGACTTATGTCTCATGAGTAAGTCTTAGGAAAAAAAGACACTTACTGAAAAAACTTTCAAGGTTGATGACTAAACAGATAGAAATTTCTATTATTGTGAAATATAAAGTAATACTTGAAAAAAAAAAACAAAGTGAAAGACTTGGTTTCAGTCCTCAGTGGAGTTTCATGTGCACAGAGTAATGAACAAGAAATAACAGGAATGATGGTTTCCAATGAGAAGTGAAAATACCCAGAAAACATGGTTGAACTGTGGACACTGGAGGTAGTGTAGGAAGCAGCATGAGCATGATCAAATCTGAAAGGAAACCTCAACAGAGGAAGAAATAGATGCTGGGATACTGAGTTCCTATTTTTTCAATGTTTGAGTCAACCCAAGCAATGTGCTATGACCTTTACATCTGGTATCTCAGCTGATCTCTATAGCAAGTCTTTAAATTAGACATTATAATTCCCACTTGACATATGAGGAAACTGATGATTTAAGAGCAAGTATTTTGAGGACACTACCCACTTCTAGTATCATTCTCTTGTCACACATGAAAATATACAATGACTCCATCCCTGGGAATTCTGGAAATCAAAACATTATATTGCAAATCAACATTAGAAGACCAACAGCAGGAAGGAGTGTCATTAGTAAAAATTTATAAATAGAAATATATATAGTAACTGTTTAGACACAAAGCTAAGATGGTGGTAGGGAGATTGTTAGCTATACAAGATTTGAAAGAAAATATAAGGTTTAGGATAAGACACAATGAAATTATTAATAGTACTAAATAAGAACTATGTAAGGAAGAACTGGAGTTCAGGTATCGCAGGCTGATGTCGTGACTACACCCAAGAAAGAAAATAAAGATTTCAAGAATGCTGCCCAAGGTGGAAGGCACAAGTGTTGACTTGAGATTGTCAGCTGGCATTAACAATCACATTTTGGAAAAACTCCACCACTGTCTCCTTCTGCTTCTCTCACACTACCTCTCCACTCCCTTTTTGTACAGATTTCAGAAGTAGAAAGCAAAGGCAGATAGATTCTCAAGCCTTCTGTGCTTCTACTTCCAGTTATTTTATTACTAGCCTCATTATATGTGGAGGCTGACACAAATCCATCTTGGATGCTAATCTGCTGTGCTGACTCTTGATTAACCCCTGTTCAGGGAAAGCCTCTTAGAATTCTACTTTGTCTGTTGTTAAGGTAATTCCTGCCCCTGGGCCAAACGTCCTTGACCATAGATCCTGCCCTTGGGCAGATTCATCTTGCCTTTCCCTGGGAAATCAGTCAACTTCAATTGTCCTACATATTCCTTCTCTGTGGTATTTAAGACCTGGGTCTGGCGGGTAATGGTGTGGGGATCCACCATCTTGTCTCATTACCACCCATGACTAGGCCTTCTCTTTGGAAATCCATATTAAATGCTTCTTTCTGAGGAACTGGATATATCAGCCTCTTCCTTTGGCCTCTCAGCCTTCTTAGACTTTGGGGATAAACTTGCATAGATCTGGCTACTGCAGAACAGCATAGAAGGTTTTTGTTTTGTTTTGTTTTGTTTTGACTACCAAGCATCATAACAAATTAACTGGATTTTCTAAAAACTAACATAAAATGGCTAAGCAATGCATCCACAGCTACACAGTTAATAAGTAACAGAGCTGAGATGTAAACACAGTCTGTCTGACTTGAGGAGCCATGTTTTCTTAATGCTTTTTATTTTAAAATCATTAAATATTATAGTCATAAGAATCTGCAAAGTAGTACAGAGAAGAACCTGCACCCTTCACCCAGTTTCTTCCTATGGTTCTATGATACATAACAATATTACAACATATATACTAGGAAGTTGTCATTGGTGCAATGCATATGTATAGTTTCATGCCATTTTATCTTGTGTGTAGATTCACGTAACTACCACCACTACAGCTAAAATACAGACCTATTCCTTATCACAAAGAGCTTCCTCACACTACCCCTTCTACAGTCACAACTGCACTCTCCTCCAACCATTTCTAAACCCTGATAACCACTCATCTGTTCTCCATTCTACATTTTTATTTCAAAAATGCTACATAAACAGAGTCATACAGTATATAACTTCTTGATATTAATTGTTTTTTAACTTTGTATAATACCTTTGATCCATCCAAATTGTTGCATGTATCAAATTTGTTCCTTTTTGTTGATGAATAGTATTGTATGGGATGGATATCCAGTAAGTTTAACCATTCACATGTTGAAGGACATTTTGATTGTTTCCAGTTTTTGACTATTACAAATATACTTGCTATGAACAATCATGTAAATGTTTTTATCTGGATATAAATTTTAATTGTTCTGTGATAAATATCTAGGATTATGACTGCTGGGTCATATGGTAAATGTAGAGTTAATTTTTATTTGTTGAAACTGCCATTTTCTTCCCCCAAAAGGATTTATGTGTTAACCACTGTATTTTAGTTTTTTAATACATACTAAATCTGGATAAATAGCATCTGTGATGGCTGTGGTAGTGACAGAGACAGGAGATAGTGGGGTGAAGGGGGGTAGGGGTAGCCTGAAGACTGAAAAAGCAGACTGCGGGTACCAGATGAAGCCCCTCCTCTCCCAACTGGTTCTCTTTGAATAATGCCCACCTGTGCACTTGGGAAGGGGACGGAGCCAGGAGAAGTTTACGTTGTTTGCAGAGGGGAGCAGCCTGGCCTCTTCAGTTCCTGTGCGGTGGCCTACGATTCAATCTGTGAGGTGGGACACCTGTCAACAGGAGTCTCTCTCACTTTGCCGAGAGTTCCTCTTTCCTATTTTCACACAATAAACTCTGCCCTAGTCACCCTACAGTGTGTCCCTGTGCCTACATTTTCCCAGCCATGTGACAAGAACCCGGTTTTTTCTACAACAGTAGCCAGCCTCCAATATTTCCAATATGGTCACCAATGATTCCTCTTGATGTTCACAACCTTGTGTAATCCCCTCCCACATTTTTCTAAGTTTAGAATGTGTGGTCAATAGTTTAAAACAGAAATGATGGTAAAGACTTCCAAGATTAGGTTATAAAAGACTGTGGCTTTCATCTCTGACTCGCTTTCTGTCTGTCTGTCTCTCTTCGTGAAGGAAGTCGTCTTGGGAGGAACCCTACAGGTGAGCTGAGTTTTAAAGACCTGAAGCGTCCTGCAAAAACCACACGAGTGAACTTGAAAGTGAATCGTTCAGCCCCAGTTAAGCCTTCAGAGACTACAACTCTAGCAAACCCTTCAACTGTAACCTCTTGAGACCCTACACCAAACTCAACTGGCTAAGAAACTGCCATATTCTTTCCATATTCTTTAAGAAGCTAGGTTTTGTGGTATTTGTTAATCAAGTACACACATCAAATACTTATCTTGACACAAAAGTACACTGATACCAAAATAAATACTTAAAGTGTAAGAGTGGCTTTGGAACCACATAATAAGTGGAGCTGAATAAACGCTAAAGATTTTGAATAGACTGTTAGTGATGTCTTAAAGAGCATTTTATACAGTGGTCATAGAATTTTGTCTTTGATGAACAACTCCTGGGCAGATATAGGACAGAGTCCTGATCAAGAAACTTCCAACTTTTCCTGACTGAATTTAAAACTTCCTAGGAATCAAGACTCCTGTGTAACTTCAATTGTTCTCATTTTTTATTAGAAATCCCTATAGTGGTGATTCATATACTTGTCCCACCTCATATGTTGGTTATGTGAGAACAGATAACTTATCTCTTTAGTTTACAGGTCCACAAATCAAGATAAACAGTACTGGAGCTTTACCTACAGAACTGCACTCAGGAAACTTTATCACAACTGGTCCTGACTCATTCAGTGACACTCTAGATTGTGAGCTGATGCTGTAACAAGGTGAGACTTTGTGGGGAATCGGGGGTGGGTGGCGAGGGGCCTTGAGAAAGTGTGAGTGTAGTTTCGATGTGGGAGGGATATGAATCATCGGCAGAGAGAGGAAAAACTGTGGCATCCAGGCCCCAAAATGGCTCCCAGTGATTGCTGAATCCTGGCTTCACACTCTTGTCATGGTCACTCCTATACTGTACCAGGATCAGTCTATGTGACCAGTAGAAAATGACTGAAGTAATAGTATAGTATGTCACTGCTGAGATTCAGTTAGAGAAAACTGTGGCTTCTCTCTCTCTCTCTCTCTCATTTGTTCTAAAGAAAGGCATGATTACATCACCACCAGGCCTGCTTTACAAGAGCTTTTGAAAGAAGCACTACACATGGACGGGAACAACCAGTATCAGCCATTCCAAAAACATACCAAAAGGTAAAGAGCATCACCATAATGAAGAATCTACATCAACTAATGGGCAAAACAGCCAGCTAGCATTACCAGAAGCTGCAATTTTCGTCTCTGATAAAACAGACTTT